>OMKL01151510.1:0-13981 GCA_900302295.1 Parasudis fraserbrunneri | reverse complement strand
TTGGTATAATTCGCACACTGCAAAAGACCATTTCACAATTACAGTGTCAGTGGTGTCCAAATCAAGCACAGAACTGTGAAAATTGAATACAAAAAGACGACATCAAACCACAGTGAAAACATGCAAATACATTATATATAATTTCATTAACGTTTCAATTGAAGCGCACCGATCTGGTGCTCGGAGAAACCATGTCTCTAATGTCAACAGAACAGTCTATCTCAGTACGCGGCTAGAAATCCTTTCAGCCTTTGTGACGGAGTTCTTCGCGTTGTAGTGACGCAATAGCTGTCTCCAAGCTGGACTGCAGTTCAGTAACTCTTGGTTACCTTTTGACAGAAGAGGAGAGAAAATAAATTTACCCTAACTGTGAAACGTAGAAGGACAATCACTCCTGACGATCTCACATTTCCTAACACAACTGAATACTGCCACATACCCATGAAAGGGTTAAAAACCTCAACTCATACATTGTCCTAATGTTTTATGCTCCTCTATTTTAAAACATAGAAATTAAAGGACAGGTTCACTTTGTATTTTAACCCAGGCCCTATTTAAACAATGTCTGGCATGATGAAAAAGGACATGTCGTTTTTGAAGACGAAAACACTAGCCCCCTTGGTGAGAGGATGCAGCACAGTGCTTCTCAATACTAAAGCAATCAGTGAAATGATGACCTTTTCTAGTCAACATCATGCCAGACAATGTTTAAATAGGGCCTGGGTTAAAAAAAAAAAGAAAAAAAAAAGTGAACCCATCCTTTGATGGTTAAATCCAATGACTAAGTAGACTACAAAGTCATGACTGTGGACAGAAATAAAAGAGAGGTTGACCTAGCAAACTAGAATAGTGTCTCACCTATGATGCACAGTCCCTCCATGGCCCTCGTGATGCCCACGTTGATCTGGTTGGGGTCGCCCACAAAACCCACATGTTTGGACAGCCAAGCTCTGTCTGGCTCTCTCTCGATCTCATCGCTGGGCAGAGAACGCACTGTGGATATGATGACATAGCGCCATTCACTTCCTAGAAGATAGGAAGATGGTTGGTTATGTTGATATGGTAGCTAGCTTGCGGGGTTAGCTTGTTACAGGTTAGCTATTTGAGACTTGAACTAGTTTGGTAAAGGTAAGGGTTTATGTATTCAGAAAGTATACTAAAGTTGTGTTGAATTGAAACCACTTATGTTGTCCTTAGTGTATTAAAAGTTGTACTTAAGATGTACTTAAATATATTGGAATAATAAATAAAAAATTTAAACATAAATTATTTGATGTATTTTTGGTTACTTTTGTTTACCAAAATAGTACACTTTTAATAAGTTTACTTAAAGAACCAGTACAATTATGTTAATTCAGCCAGAAAAAGCTTATTGTGATATGTTAATGTCAGGAGTGTCATTTTTTCAGCTTCAGACATATAATTTGATTTGTTATAAATGTTTTAGTGCACTCTCTCTGAAAACAGACAACATACTCAAGATCAGTATGTTGAGGGGGCATGTGGCCCTTTGTTCATTGAAAGGAGATGTCAAGTTGATATCATAATACATGAAGCTTTCAAATGTAAACAAATTCATGGGACCAGTGTGATCAGTTGCTATGGGAGATTAACATTGGCTAACCTCTGCTAGCAGGTGATAAATACATTGTCACAGTTGCTGTGGATGTTTTTGAACCACAAAAATTAACTAAATTGCAGCAAACTAGTTTCATTTCTTGTTTGTGGACTTGCTAGCTGATATCTTTTAAAACTACTGACAACTGACTGACTGATTTACCAATCAGGGTAACTGAGAAGATGATGCAATCTTTTCAGGAACTAGATTGGCTATCTGAAATGGTTTGATTAAGATGACAACCAGGAGGATAGTTTCTCAAAGGGATTTAGTCATATATCCACAATACACACGCCTATAACATTTTGGGCAACTTTACATTGACATGCCTTCTGTTAACAATGCAACATGATTGAAAAACACAATTTTCATTGAACTGGTTCTTTTAAGTTTGGTAAACATCTCAGTTTTTCTTTTTTAAGGGTACTTAGATGACACATAATATTAATGACTATCATACTATACATGTGTTTTGAATTAGTACATGTTTTCAAGTATACTCAGAAGAGTACATATGGGTAGAAATATACTTTTAACACTTTCAGTATGGAAGAAATATACTAAGTTTTGACTGAGTAGAAGCTTAGAGGTTTTTGGCAGAAATGACCAGTTACCAGTTAGATATTTGAGACTTGAACCAGTTTGGTAAGGGTAAAGGTAAGGGTAAGGGTTTGGATTGGGCCAAAGGACATGTGTAGGACTGAGGAAGATCACCATTGTCATGACTAACAAGCTTGTCAACATGGGGACAAAATGGGGACAACAACAACTTGAAATGCTCGATAGAACATGGGTGGTACTGTAGGTAGGTAAGAGTGGTCACCTTGACTTTTCGTGATGGTGGTAACAGTGATACCCTGCATGTTGATTTTCTTCAGGCCAGCTCGAATTTCTGACACTTGAGCATTGTAGGGTGACAGAATCACAATGCCTTTTTGTTCTACCTTGGATTTTTCAACCAGTGATTTAGCAAGCTTAATCTGTAAGGATAAAAAAGAAAAAGAAAGAGAAAAGAAGAAATGCAGGTTATCTGACTCTTGGTTATTTCCAAACTAACTGTCACATTTTTGGCAAAAATAAATCAATAAATAAAAGGATTAATATTGTACCACTATATCTCTCTCTGCTTTGTTTGCTTTGGAGTTCTCATTGCCCTTTGCTGTGCTCACAATGAGGCTGATCTCCTCTCCGCTGATGTCCCCAAAAACAATTGTCTTTGGCATGCGGTTGGCAAGGAGGACGCTGTGTCGGGCCCCCACCTCGGTCTTCAGAAGTCCCTCATAATATGCATTGGATGGGAACTCGCAAATAGGGCAATCCTATAAAGGCACATAATTGACAGTTAGTGAACAGAATCTACTGGTATTTATTCTCCTGAAAATACGAATACATAATCATGAAATACAGTGTTAAATTATCCACCGACAAAACATTGGACAATTACAAGGTTATAAGATAGAGCAAACTCATGTACAATACTGAAAGTGCAAGTCAGAATTATTGGCACCCTTGACGATGAGCCCAAAACAATTTTCTTATGTTTTTTTTAATTCTTTTTTTTATTTTTTATTATGTTCTATTGTTTAGATACAATAGAATTGTAGTTTGTTGCAATGCTAATTATTTAAGTCAGTAAAGCCATCATTTAAAGCCATCGTGTTGGTCTTAGAGAAAAATCAAGCATCAGAAATACAAAATGACTGTTGTAGTCTGTTGTGGATGGTTAAAACATTTGTTTGCATGTCAAGGTATGGATTAAAACTTTTTTGCTACCGGACCCTATGTATCCGAAGCTGCCCAGCTCACTCGGAACATGGCCAGAACTTCAACCATGGGACTCGGTAATTCAGCTAATGGCTACGCATCGATTACACTACTGGCAAGTATTTCATACCAGTTTATGTAAAAAAATAAATCAAAAATCAAAACAATGGAATTAACAATAGCCAAGCTTGATGTATACATGAGAGGTCAACACAGAAAACTAGAGCATTTATGAGGAATAAACCACAGATTTCAGGATCTATATGGGTCATACTTGAAATTGGAGTAAAATTGCCAAGTGGCAAATTCTCTTTACACATCTGTAGCCTATGTTTTGGACATGTGCATCGCAGGGGTTGTAGGTATCATATAAAACTCAATAAAAAACATTATTTTCTAAAAATGTCTGTGCTAAGAAGAAAGCACATTTTCTGTCTGTCTTTTTTTGTTTTGGTTCATCTTGACTAAGGGCGCCAACATCCTGGCAGTCAATGTACATTTCATGCACTTACCATTCTATATTGGGTGTCCAACGTCACTGCCCTTGTCTTGTAGAGCGT
Source organism: Parasudis fraserbrunneri (assembly GCA_900302295.1). Taxonomy (NCBI): domain Eukaryota; kingdom Metazoa; phylum Chordata; class Actinopteri; order Aulopiformes; family Chlorophthalmidae; genus Parasudis; species Parasudis fraserbrunneri. The sequence goes on along the minus strand of OMKL01151510.1, from coordinate 10,039 downwards.
AAAGTAACGTTCAAACAAGGACTTTGACATTCCCAACTTACTCACACTTGGATTCTTGACAATGGGACGGAGCTGTTTGTGGTCACCAAGCAAAACAATCTAACGAGGGTAAAGATGAGATTATTTTGCAATTCACTATCATTTGAACATGACAAATGAAAATACTGTACTGCCCTTTCCATGCAAATGACACAGAGATTATACGACAATGCACTATTTTTCATGCCGTGTCACAGACAAATGACAAATTAATACATTGTATGAACGATTAGCATGTCAAGTCTTCAGCACTCATTTACATATGTTACAGTGGGCAACTAAAATCCCTAGTAATGTTAAGTAGATTTTAGAGTTAAAGGTAGAATCTGTAATGCCGTCAAACATCGACCTCTTGGCAAAAGAGCCCCACTTGGTATTGCACTTTATACATTTTTTTTGTTTTGGTCTGATGTGTGGGTTGGAGTTGAATTTCTCCGGACCTCTCTTGGCAGAGCCTGAAGTTTGGCCAGCAATAGCAACCCCCTCCCCTATCCCCACTCAACTCCAACAAAGTTGCAATACCAAGCGGGACTCTTTTGCCTAGAGGTCGCTGTTTGACGGCATCGCAGACTTTTCTACATGGGGGCACTCCTGTCAAAAACTTCAATCAAATCTCAGCAAACCACACAGGCGATCATAAACATACTGTAAAACCCTGTTGAGAGAAACAGCTACAGTGTGGTCACGCCAAGGCAACATTCAACTTCCTTCAAACGAACACATGACAGTACATTTATTAATATAATAATGTAGGGGTAGAATAACTATGGGAAATATTAATCAAAATGATATTTATCAAAAAGATAAAAATAAAAGAAAGATAAAAGATTTAAAAAAATAAATAAATAAATAATAATAATTATATATATATAATATCATTATATATACATTATGTCACACCTTTTCTGGATTGTTGCAGACTAAAGGGATTAGGGCCTGTGGTTCTGTGGCCATGGCACACTCATCGATGAGAATCTGCCGTGCGCTGACAGTTTTAGTCAAGGTGGGGGAGGATGCTGCCGTGCAGGTGCACAGTACAATGTCATGCTGTTCAAGCTCGTGTTTCCGAGCTTTGCTGAGAAGCTTTTTGTAGCTAGAGGGGGGAAGAATCATGCAGTGTGTATTGTGTACATTATACAGAAATAAATGTGTCCCCCCCCCCCCCAAAGCAGACAGTGAATTCTGTGAATTCTGAACTCAACTCACGCCTCCACTTCTTCGTCGGTCAGTTCTGTCAGATCCTCGCTCTCTTCTCCGTCTGTCAGCTCCTCACCCTCCTCTTCGTCCGTCAGTTCCTCTGCCTTCTTTCCATTGGTCAGTTTCTTTGCCTTCCTTTCGAGGGCAAGTTGTATTCTGTCGTCAAATGCTTTTATTTCTGCTGAGTAAGGGTTTTGGTCTTCTCGTATGCGATGATGCAACGTGATGCTCCTAAAACAGATTGATACGTTAAACATCAGCATTCAAAATGAATTCCGCAATCATATAATATCTGAATGTCATCAGCTGAAATGTTGTTACTAAAGCGATTATAATACCTTAGTTCTGGCTTGGCAAGCTCTTGACGCTGTAACCTGGGAGAGAATTGCAGGGTGCACCCTGGGTAAGGGTAGTCCAACATCTCCACTTGTGTACTGTACACTCTGAGGGGCTTCAGCTTGTCTCCAAACTTCAATAGGTACTCTTAAGGTCAGATATTCAAAGATGTCTATGTTACGGTAAATGTGAAAAAATTGTGATTCTGCACATTTCCCAGGATACATGTACATTCCCCGTCAGGTTGGTAAATGTGAGAGGAAAAAACGTGCCACAGCTGCGCAAGGGTCCTTTTAATTACCTCCCACACGCGCATCCATGTCATGGTGAGTGCTAGGGGTGGGCTGATCACATGATAATCGGAATCGGATCCGTAAAATATAGTTACTTACTGTACTTGTGATCGGATGATGTGATCGTAACACCAGAAGTTGGCGCTTTTATTTTGAAACACATATGGCTTTTATTTTGAAACAAAAATACTGACTCTATATCTTATTTTCCCCAGTGAGATGCTAGTAGCAACAGACTATCTTAACAAAACAATACTAAACACAGGTAAAATAAAAGTGTCCGCTACCTCTGCTGAAGCAGGTTTATAGTTTCACAATGCACAGTGCAAGGGATTGTGTGTTATATGTGTCGGGGAGAAGGGGCAGATTGAGGCAACCAGTCAGAGCTAATTTAGCTAACTGTTAGCCTAGTTTTACTGAATAACAGCGAGTGCTGTTAGCTGAGAAGAAATAAAAACTAGTTTGGAATAGAAATGCACTTGGAGAAGAGAAGGTAAAGGATAATAGGAAGACATTGATATATGTGTAGTGTTTCCAACACGCAGCAGCTGGTGTAACATTACATTAGACACTAGTCAGCAGTAACGGGCTAGCAGCAGCCCGACACAGACATACTACCGCTTGCTAGCTAACCCTAACTGACTACTAGCATCAGTGCCCAACCACAGCAAGTAACACAACTTGCTAATCGCTACCAAATGATAGTGACAAAGACAGCAACAGAAAGACAATTTATTGAAAAAACAACAACCTTAGATCCACGAGAAATGGTTATTATAATCCGTGGTCTGAGTTGCAACACAAGCTAACACCAGGGAGATCTGACAAGTCTGGCACAGCGTCAGGATGAGTTTATAATAGCTTAGGGGACTGTATGCAACTGTCCAATCACGTGAGCGTGATCAGAACACGCCCGGTATTTGTCATTGACGTACAGCAGATATACCCAATGAGACAAAATTATAACATTTTATTTCTCCATTTACGGATATAAACTCAAAATGATCAGACTACAATCGTAGTCTGAAAAAACACAATAACGGATAGTCCGTAATAATCCGATTACTCGGCCCAACCCTTGTGAGTTATTTAATTTTTGATGAATAATTGAAAGAGATTAGGACATCAACCGCCAAATGTTCACTGTATTTCAGCAAGTGATCTCTATTTTAGGTTAGGGTTAGGTGTGACACTTCCAGTGAGGTTAAGGTGAGGGTTACATTTAGAAACAAACGTGCATAAGAAAATGTGGAGAACTGAATCAGATTAGGATATAAACCATCAAGTGTTCACTGTGAGCTGTACTAATAGATTATTGGCCTCAAAAGTCTCACTTTTACCGACCTGATGGGGAATGTACATATATCGCGGAAAATGTGCAAAATTACCGTTTTTCCCACATTTACGTCACATATATACCATAGTCATACATGTGAGTGCGGATTAAATTGAAGAAAATACGACATAACAGGAATTTCAATGGAAACACAAATTAACTTGCCTGCAACAACATCAACAGACTTGTTAGAGGGACCGCAGTAAAGAATCACTTCTTTCTTATCCTTGTCCTTTGGGTCAACCGACTTCCTGTTTGTCTTGGAGTTAAGCTCAAGGAACCAGTACACAATATACGCTCCCACAATGGTCTTTCCTGTCCCTATGAAAAAGGTGTGAAAAGTGTTCAACCAATTGGAATTATGTGAAACGTTGAGGTATAAAGCACATTTCTTGTCCTTACCAGGTGGCCCTTGTATTAGTGTGAAGTTGTTATTCAGAGCTTTCTCTACTGCTTCAAATTGAGTCGTGTTCAGCTTCGGTATTCCCTTCGGTGGCTCCTCCTTCATGAGCTGCCACCGTTGCACGACGTATTGTTCTGCTGCAAAACATAAAATAAGGAAACATTTTAAAGGTAGAATCTGCAATGTTGTTAAAACAGCAACCTCAAGGCAAAAGAGCCCTGCTTGGTATTGCTAACATTTTTGGTTTTGGTCTGATGTGTGGGTTGGAGTTTAGTAACTTATTATACTGTGAATTCTATCCCCATTCAATTCAGATGAAAACAAACAAATTTAAACAAAGTGTAATGCCAAGCGGGGCTCTTTTGCCTTGAGGACCAGCATTACAGACTACCTTTAAACTGTGAGATTAGGAATAGGTTTCTCAACAACTTAAAACAATAATATAATCCCATGTTCACAATATGTTTAAGGCATACAAGAGAGGGAGAAATAGAAGACAGTACTGAAGTTCAAGATTATAGTAATCCAGAGTGCACCAGAAGTAATGGCCGTTGACTTTTTAGTTCATTCATTCCTTGAAGTCATATAAAATAGAGGAGCCAGCAAAACATTTAGCACTGTATCTTTGTCAGATTCTTGAGAGAATATCTCTTGGTTTGAATAGCTTAAACTACACAACTGATAACTATTGTGGATTATTGACCAATGAGCTTACCTGCTCTTGGAATGTGTTGTCCAAGTGCTATTTTCTGGACAAGATCATTTGCAGACACAATGTTGATGACAGCGTTTTCTTTCCGTCTAAATAAAAAATTGAAAGAACGCTCTTTTTATCTGTGGTAGCCACTGCTAAAATACAAACAAGTGAGTATGTTCACTGCCCCTCTAAACAAAAAAATTATGTGAACTAGATGAAATGTGAACATTTGATTTGGGGAAGGTAATTAATCGCCAAGCTGTGTTACTGTCTGCCATATTCTTGAACATATTAATAACTTTATCACTTACATGTCTGGTAGAAGCTTTGGGATTAGCTCAACTGTGAATGGTGTGTCATTCTGAAAGATGCATTCGGGAATGGTCTCCATTGGCAAATGATTGACATAGAAGTCAACTTTCTTGGCTTGATTTGTCGACGACTTCTTTGGTTCCTCCACTTTGTATGTGACACCGTGGGCCACCCATGTGAAACTGACCGGGTCCACCTCGATGGAATGATCAAGAGTTGGAGTCATCTTCAGATCTCTTTTGCGTATGCACAGTAAGCACTTTGCAAGGTTGCATTCAATGGCCCATTCTTTGATGTACGTGAGAGGTAGATACAAGCTTCCTTTTGGCTTCTGGTCCTGGTCTTCTTGACTGAAGTTTACCACCAGGTCCTCAATGATGATGCTGTCACTTTCATCCACTGCACTGGCAGCAGACTCCATCTCACAGAGTGGTTTCCAGATGTCCACATACTGCTTAGTGTCATCATACCGAGACCTGGATGGATGATTTGCAAATTTGGAGAAACATTGGATAGGGCTGTGGGCATGATTCACACAAACCTCAAACTTTGGTTTGATGCACACCAACTGAACGGTGGGTGTCAAATAACCTTGTTTTATTTCTGACATCATTTGGACCTGAAGGGTGTCACCTGACCTCAGATCGACAGTGAGGTCAACATAGTGCTCATCTTCATTGTCACTCTCATTTTGGAATGCCTCTTCATATTTTGCCAGCATCTTTCGTTTCCCCAATTGCTTCGTATCAGCGGTATTTATGAGTAACCGAGCTTTGTCCCAGGCTTCTTCATCAATTGCTCTGCAAATGGCACTCCAGGTCATCAGTGGAAGCTCAGTGCAGGGACTTGAGTTTTGTAGCCTTTTCATCTCGAGGCGGATTTGCGTAGTGTCGATAGAGTAGATCCGCCTTCTCCATTTTAGAGTCATGTGGTTTTCTTCTGAGTTGTGGAGTGGTTGATCCTTTAGTTGTAAATCTCGGTACATAACAGGTAAACTCTCTGGGAAAATGTTCTTGTCGAAAGGAAATGACACCCTGAAACTCTCTCTCTCCGGGTCTGCATCGACAACAAATGCAAGCTTGGAGGTATTTTGTTTCCTCACGTTGATCGCAAAGGAGATCATCTCCGCCTTTTGCTCGTACTCTTTTGCAGTCTTGATGGCATCTTCAGCTTGTGGACACAAAATGTCAATCTCTCTTGTAGAGTATTGCACGCGAGCGCCACATATGACTGTGTGCAAAAGCCTCTGCAAGACAACGTCGATGTATCGTCGTATAGGTGAGGATGCCTGTGTGTAAGACTTCAGGTTCAGAGAATGGTGCCCGATGCCTGCTTTGGGGGATGAGTTGGAACGGATGAAATAAGCTTTACCGCAACACTTCCTGAACTGAGATACCACTGGTAGAAGCTGGGGGTGGATGTCATCTGTGGCAATGAGATCAACCATTTTGTCTATGTCTGTGTCGTCTGTGGCAGCTGACTGGATGGCATCCCACACTTTGGTTAGCACATAGAAACTTTTATTGTTGGCGTCTTCTTTGTCTGGGTCTTGTTGATTACAGTTGATTCTGTGCCTCACATGGAAAGACAATGGCACAAGTTCTCCATGCTTCTCCTTTAACTTTTCAACCTCATCGTGATCCGGTGCTGCTTGACATCGAACGGGCGTGCAGTTCATGGTTTCTTCTGCACTGATCAAACATTTAGACACACATGCGTTGAACAATACATTCAGCTCCTCGATCATCAGATGGGATTTTCTACTCCCTAGGACTTGCTTATTATCAGGTCGAGAATAAGCCCAGTCTGCTAGTCTGGCCTTTCTTTGGGCTTTCGCAAAACGATAAGCCAATGTGACACAGTCCTCTACGGTATCAAACTTCAGTTCCTTACTAGATCTTTCACAGATGATCTCTTCTGCCTCTTCATAAGTCAGCTTTCTATTAGACTTGATCTGTGACACCTGAAATGTTGGCTCACCAATGATCTCATTTGTTTCCTTTTTGACTTTCACTATTAATGAAATCACCTGTCGATCTTGGTCTCGCAAAAGACTCCAGTTATTCATGGTCACGTGTTGTGGGAACATGCGCCTGTGTTCTTTCTCTTGACAGTAATATGTAACACCACATTTTTCTGCCTCCTCATCAAGTGTATCACCGCGATTCACAAAGCTTGCCACGTCTGCAATATGGACACCGACCTCGTAATGTTCCCCAGCATCCTCGATGCTGATGGCATCGTCCAGGTTTTCGGCTTCGCGTGGATCAACAGTGAAAGTGATTAACTCACGCAAGTCCACCCGGTGCTCAGTCTCTGTCTCTGTCCCGGAAAAAACGTCATCAGAAACATCTGCGACAGGTTCAACTTTGAATTCCTCGTCCAAAATCCGTAGTCCATCGTCCAAAGATCTTGCAACTGGGAGAATGTCTACAACATTCCCTAATGGAAAAAGACACTGTTCTTTCCAGCCAATCACTTGCACTATAAATACATGATTCTGTTTGAGTTCTTCATCAAGGCTTTGATATTTTGCAATCTTCCACTGTCCATCAATGTGCTCCCTTATTGGAATGTAATTGCGAAATTTCTTACTGATCATTATGCATATTTTAGGAGCGTTTTTATTGATGGGTATCATCCACTTTCTGAGAAATGTCTCCTCAGACTTCCCTCTTGGTTTGGAATGATCTTCCTCCTCCATTGTGCACACACTGACACGGGACAATTCTGCTTTCTTGGTAATGCCTACAACCTTCCTATGTGTAATGCCGTCACGGTGAGATGTTTCTACCACCACTTCATCACCAGAGAAGGACTTACCCAGGTTTCCCCTGCCTTTCAGTCTTATACGTTTGGTTGGGTTGTCAAATGGTATGACATAACCTGTGGTGAATGTCTCCATTACCAACTGTCCTTGCTTGTACATATTTGGATGACTTTTACATAACTCCAAAAGGTTGCCTTTCTCAGCTTCAGTGACACCGGTATTGTATGATGTCTTGTGCTCCTTTGGGGGCTCAAAGTCCAATGTATCTCCATTTGAACTGTGGTCTGATTCCAACTGGTCATATTCCTCTTTCAATTGTTGAAGAATTGCATCTGTGTAAATGTTCACATCTTGGGTCTCAGACTTGTGGAACTTTGAAATTTCCCTAATATCGTTTTCAAGGAAATCTTCAGTGAGATGTTCTGGTTCAACACTATCGTTGCTGATGCAGTGGTCTACGTAGCTCTTCCAGATCCTTGAGCACTTGCCAAAGTAGCAGAGGGCCGCGGCATCTCCAACGACAACCACCTGGGACTGAGCCCTGGTCATGGCTGTGTTTAACACGCGCGCATCGTTGAAGAACTCGAGACCAGGTGAGTACGAAAATTTGAGGCTTTCCCGTGTATGAACACCTGTCATTATCACTGCCCTGAACTGTTTTCCTGTGGACAAAGCAATGCACATTTTTCAGGAAATACACAATTGGAAAGAAAAGAGATGTTATTGCCATAATCTATATGATATTTGTATTGTTAAGACAACTGGACATTTTGCGTAGACTGAAGTGGACATTACCATGCACTGTGGTACAATGGATACATTTTTCAAAGCGAAATTATTACAAATCGTTTAACCTTAAAGTTTGCTTGACAATCAAATAAAAGTGAAGCATTCATGAAGTTGAACAAAACTTACCTTGCACATTTGCGATATTCTCAACATTGACATGACCAAGGGTTCTTTTCCGAAGCTCTTTCCTGATCTGCTGAACCTGTAAGAAATGAATCAAGAAGATCTTTAAGAAGATCAGCTTGATCATAACTAAACACAACTACTGTGTAATCAATCCTATGCACCATGTTTACTACCTTCATAAATTTACTAGACATGCACCAGAACGGCCCAAATTTTCAATCCACCTTTTGACCATGCTCCTATTCCCAGCCGTTGAGAAGTAGTTAATGACCTCTATAGGAAGAAGCCTATTGATTTTGGTGACCCCATGACCTTTCCTCGAGCGCCACCATCAGGCCGAACTTTTAATTTTCAAATGAGTTTATCTCCTGATATGTTACTCATACAGTCATGAAACTGGTGTCCAGAGATGAGTCTACTCATGCACAACTTTGCCATAAGGACCTATGAAGTCCACCATATTGGAATTTCTGCCATCTTGAATGATTGGAAAAACACTTTTTTCCCTACTCCCCCTAGCCTGTTCACCTGATTGTCACCAAACTTGTTGTGTGGAATCTGGGGACTAACATCTTCAAATGTGTAATTTAGATAGTTGATAGGCCAAACCATATGACCACCAGATCCAATACAATTTTGGAAAAACAAAAACAAAATGATTTGTTACTTGTGAACACACTGTCCGATTTCCACCAAACTAGACAAATATGTTTGCCTTACAATAGCAAGGAGGCCTGTGAAGTTCTGAGTCATCTTGCCCCATGGTGGTGCCATTCTCATAATACTAAATACATTATCTACTCCTCAATGGCTCAGATTAGGGGCATGGTCAAACAATGGATTGAGAATTCGGGTAATTCTGGGATATGCCTGCTGTCGTTCACAGACAGCATGTCTAGTTCTAAAATAGAAAGTTTGGTGCTAGAGGAAAGGTCATCGGGTAACCACAATAGAGTTCATCCTCTAGGGGTCATGAATCTGCATCGCAAATTTGAAAAGATTCAAATGAAAGTCGTGTTCACACGAAAACTCTGTGGTGGTGGTCGGGATATAAATATCAGTTTATTACTGGTATAATAATTATTATTTTGAATCATTGTAATGATAACGAGTAAAAAATGTGTCTTATTTTATTTACCTGAGATCCTTCTGACAGAACACAGATAGAGCCTTGGTCCTTCCTTCCCCAAAGGGATGGCCAGTTTTGGAGAATATCTTGCACTACTTCAACCACTTTGGCAACCTCTGCACAATTAAACCATGACATAGATATAGGGTCCAGGCGGCATTCTCCCCTAACATGATGGAACTTCAGGGGGTGGACTTTTGGATGAGCTGGAACTTTTCCAACAGCCTTGATGACATCAGTCTTGCCAACATAAAAGTGCGTGGAAACAAAGTCCACTATTTCTTTTGTTGAGCGGTAGTTCCCATTGAAAATGATTTTGCTTTTCAGGGCTACATCACTCTTTTGGGCAAGATAGTAATGGAACAGTCGATTCAGAAGAGTGTGGTTGGAACGCTGGTCGTCCTCCACGGAGAAGAGCTTGGGTCCCATCTGCATGTGGTCTCCTGCGAGAACGACTCTGGTGTTTGGCCCGGCTAGACCAAGGGGCATCAGGGCTTCACATTCCAGCATCTGGGAGGCTTCATCAATTAGAATGTGGGTGAAGTAGCCATCAGGGAGCTTCAGACGATGCAAGTGTCTTGCCATCGCAGTGGTCGTTATGACTATCCTGTA
>OMKL01151508.1:2500-15800 GCA_900302295.1 Parasudis fraserbrunneri | reverse complement strand
GGTCATTCAACCTAAACCACCGCGGTCAAGGGCTAAACTAAAATTCTAACATTGCAGATGTCAAAATAACACACTTTTAGGAAAAGTCAAGGAGGGGCCAGGCAGGGCGTAGTATCTTTTTTTGAATTCTAAAATTCCAAAACGGTCATGTGACCGGCCCCGTGGTTCTAGTATTAACAACATTGCACAGTGAGCAGTTACATCCTTGTATACTGTAATTACCGCAGTGTTCACCGCACAGAACTTGAATATACGACATTTACGATCGATTCAATTCAAATTCTTTGGTTTCTCCTATAGTCGTGCGCCACTGGTGAAACCTTACTGCTTGCGATGCTGCCTCCACTGCTCGAAAAAAAAAAAAAAAAGTAAAAGCAATGAAAATTCATCATCTGGGATTATTGCTTACCCAAAACAAACTGATAGAGGAAATAGGTCTAAAATAGGAAATGGGAAGCAATGCCTGGTTCCAGCACTAAAATTACTCTTACTGCTGAAACACTGTACTGTACGTAACAACATTGCTGTACATGGTATAAGGTGTTGCTGCATGCATGACTTCATAAACCAGTTAAAAAAAAATCCTTTTTCGTCGCAGTGATGAGAAGAGGTCAAGTTCACAGTGTCACAATGATTGAGAGAAACTTGCATCCCATTCCCATCTTATGATCTCACGTATTCATTTTGTGTACCGTAGGGAACGTACAGTATGTGTGTGTGTTTTGGGAAGGATTCCCCTCCTCTCAAATGTCAAGTACAAAATAGTTGATCTGACTTACTTGTTCACTCTGGGTGGGGAAGGGATCACTCAACTAAAATCCAAACTGAACTGACAGACTCGCACCGTGACAACACAGTCAGAATATCCCTCCGACTGTGTTTACACTCGCACCGTGACAACACAGTCAGAATATCCCTCCGACTGTGTTAACACTCGCACCGTGACCCTGATCTTAATGTGACTATGAGAATTCTGTTTTAAGACATGGCTCACGTAAATGGCTTAATCTAATTATGTTGTTTGGATCACCATCATAATCAGATACTCATACGGCAGTTAAGACATGGAGCACGATTGTGTGATATTTGTCGTATTATTGGATGCTTGTTTGGACATGTATACACACCAAGAAAACCTGTCCATTGCAACACTTGCCCATCTCTGAACACGCTGTATCTTCAAGCTTTTTTTATTTTTGTTTTTATTGTTGTTAATGTCTTTTTACGTAACAGTCACTTTAATGGCTGCAATTATTACTTGTAGCCGTCACACCTCTCAAGTCACAGCACTAGAAAACTTGAGCCAAGTTACACTGGAGCAACTTAAATGGGATCAATTTGACAGCGGTTTATGACGGGAAGAAAATGATTGACATTGGGCCTCATGCATGAACAGTCTCTTAAATTTATCCTATTTTTCTCTTCGATATCTCTTGAGAAAAGTAAGTACGAGAAATTATTGACGGATTCGTTCTGAACACCTCTCCCCCAATTGTTCTTAGGCACGTACGAATGCCAGCTGTTCTTAAATTGAATACACGTGGGCCATGCATTTGCTATTGGCATAATTTAACGCCCCAAAAATAATATATAAAGTCAGTTGTCGTGTCATGTGCAAAACACACAGAAGAGGAATTTCACTTGATGGCCCACGTTATTCCATCCCTGAACATGTCATTTAAAAAGGGAGTGAAGTGAAAAAAGAACTTTACAAGTGCTGGAATGCAAGTGCTGCTGTCTGAGCTGACCAAAACGAAGAGTATAATTTCCCAGAGCGTCAGCAGTGACATCAAAGGACCTATATAACTACATGATTGGCAAAAGAATTCGCTATTGCTATTTTATAATGGAAATAAAGAAAAAATGGTTTGACGTGACACTGCACTCCAAGAGACGTATGCGAGTGCCCGTCGATCATGACAGCAGCAGGCTGAAGACAGGATGAAGATCTATGGAATGGATCAAAGAACTGGTAATAGGCTATAATAGAAGTGGCACAGAGCCGACCTACAGATCCACCCGCATCTCTGATGGCAATATATTCTAACATCGAGCATCCTTTTGTACCTCATTCCCAAGTGTGTAGGCTACCTAATAAAGTAGCCTACCAAATATGCTTATTCCCAACACATGTATGGGTTCTCTTTTCCCTGCTATTTAGTTAACAGTTTAAGCCACTGTCACTATCACATTCACAATCACATTATGAATAGCTAGCCTATATTATGCCTTTTTTGTTTGTATCTGGGGTTTTTTTTTTAAAGTTATTAAAACTAGCATTTCCAAAGGCAAGGCAAATGATTTATGGACTTTCTCTCTTCATTAGCTTGAGCAGCGGAACTGTGTATCTCGGTACAACAGGTCTGCAGCACTCTTAAATTTTGATTGTACCAACGAACAAATCCAACATAAGAGAAAAAGTGGTGAATGCCACAAAATTGTTTAAACTGGTCTTACGCACAATTTAAGATCAAATCTGTACGTACCGTAGACTGGCATGAGGCCCATTGCTTCCACCTTATAGGGAAGGAGGTAATTGAAATATTTCAATCAATAACCGCAGTGCGTGAAATTGCATGAAAGGGGGAATATTGACAGAATATGGATAGAGGGAGCATTCTTTTTCCACATGTGCAACAACATAATCAAATGATTCTAACAATCGGAGTGAGACCAGTAATTAGATGATTGTGTCCGGGATTTGAACCTTAACCTGTGCTTAAAGGGATAGTTCTAATTTTTGAATTTACTGACCTATGATGTTGATCAGTAGACTACTTTCTCAGCAGAAGCCATGCTGGTCCTCATACTAGCTCCGGCAAACTGGCCACAAACTAATGCAAAGTCAATGGAGTCAAGCTCCTGTCTGTACAAGCTGGCTGAGGGACATATGTTGTGAAACATACACACAAGGTATATTTCAGTTCGCTTCAGTCAGTTTGTACTTGACCCCACTAACTAGCTGCACCTAGTATGAGGAGCAGTATGGATTGTGCTGAGAAAGGATTCTACAGATCAATGTCATCATCGGTAAGTAGGTTCCAAAAATCAGAACTAACCCTTTAAGGTCCTAAGTCCTATCATGTCCCCTCTTCTGTTAGGTGGCAGACCATACATGTGTTTAAGGTCCTGAGTCCTATCATGTCCCCTCTCCTGTTAGGTGGCAGACCATACATGTGTTTAAGGTCCTGAGTCCTATCATGTCCCCCTCTCCTGTTAGGTGGCAGACCGCCTGTTCTCCTCCTTCGGTCAGGACATCCTGGACGCTCTGTACTGGACGGCCACGGAGCCCAAGGAGAGGAAGAGGGACAGCATAGGAGTCATCCCCCACTTCCTCATGGCTGTCTTCTATGTTTGTATCCTTGTGCTCTTCAGCCCACAACTCCACACGTTGATAATGGCACGTGTTGATATAGGGGTTTCAGCTCTTAAAAGCCCAGTCAGTGATCCAAACATAAAACAAACGGGTAGCCCCACCACCAGAAATAAGAAAGCAAACATGTTTTCATACAGTGGTTGATTAACTGAGCTCTTGATATAAGGACTAATATTAGGTAATACTAATAACAGGTAAATATGCCTTTTTAATTGTATTCACTGTATGTTGTGGCTGTAAAAGGTTTGTTTATGTTGGTAATGTTTGTAAACACTGTAGTAAAACATATCTAAGCCTATATTCTGATTTACAAGTGGCTAAGAAAGTTCCAAATAGTGTATTTTTCATCTACAGATCAAACTCAAAAGTCAAACTCAGTATGTGAATATACCCCACATTGAAATGGTAAAGAAAAAAAACAGATGTTCCTCCTGTGCCCCAGGACAGTTCAGCCAGTATTATAGAGGTAGGAAACCCACACACAATCCACAAATGAGAATGAGAGATTTCCTATGCAAGATATTAATATATTCTATCCTTGGGTGCAAAAGTGCAAAGTGCAGTGCACACATTAACATTAATTTACACATAGGAATAAGATAGATTTATATATGAGAAATCTCTCATTCTGATTATGAATTCAACCCAACCAACGCCGCTACTGCTTCGTGTGAATGGGATAATTGGAATAGTTTTTATTAGAATATTTGTTAGAAAAATCATTTTCCTACTCCTCCTAGACCAGTCATTTTTTTATATAATGTGTGGGATTTCTACCAGTGCTACACTAGCCTCTGAGGCTCTGAGTTGGCAGTGATGTCTCAGTTAAGTTTAGTTAGAATGTTGTAATAGCATATCAAATACACACATTGTCTTCCTGAGCCCCTCTATCTGTCTCAGTCCTCCATGCCATTCTTATCATGGTCCAGGCCTCCACTCTCAACGTAGCGTTCAACTCCCACAACAAGTCTCTGCTCACCATCATGATGTCCAACAACGTGAGCAACATACACACCCACACATGCACACGCACACGCACACAATTTTCAGGTTAATTACTTGTATGCAAATGTTTAAAAAGGAAAAGTGTCGACACATGGTGATGCAATTCTTCTTACGTAATTGCAACATGTTTTTCTTATGTTATGCAAAGTTAACGTTGTTCCAACATTTCCCACCTCTTACAGTTTGTGGAGATCAAAGGAAGCGTGTTTAAGAAGTTTGAGAAAAACAACCTCTTTCAGATGTCCAACAGTGGTAAGATAACTAATACCAAGTCCCAGATCAGAACGCTGATGTTTAGTGATAAGACATACAGTACAAACATGAGGTTAAAAGTGAAGGCTTTTTGCAGCTGTAATCAGGGCTGTTTGTTAAGCTCTGATAAGTGGAATGGAGATGCACTGCTATGGATTTAATGCATTCTGAACCCCCGGCTTTTGTGCCCCAAGGCAGCGTGTTTTCATCTTTGTTGCTGTCATTCTACACAAATGACAGGAGAGAAAAATAAGCCTTAATCACTTCCCATTCTCCACTCACAATATGCTCACACATCTCCAAAGATTGCCTATTTTAAGTGAGCCATGCTTAGTCCTACTGTAACTGTGTTATCGATGAAGATAATGTTTTTCCATTATATGGTTGCAGGCACAGTTGAAATTGTGCTAGATGGATGCTTTTAACACCCATTGCTGTTGGGAGACCGGTGTTTTTAAGTAAAAGCAATTCCAGCTGTGATGTGCTTTTCTAAATGGACGATAGAGTGACTATGATGTTTTTCCCCAGATATCAAAGAACGTTTCACAAACTACGTTCTCCTGCTCATCGTTTGCCTCAGGAATATGGAGCAGTTCTCATGGAACCCAGGTACCCATTTACTACTTTTCATAATGTCGTGAGTAAACACTTTCCCCAGATTTCAGTGTGATAGCATACTTTTAAATAGCTAATGTTTTTCTTTTTATTACACACCAACCAGTAATACATATCACCTCAAGTTTAGTCACTGTATTGCAGCTATTTCCTGAGCACAATATCAGTACAATATAAGCTATATGTTGAACTATTTCCTAAGTACAATGTAAGAGCAATATAAGCTATATGTTGAACTATTTCCTAAGTACAATGTAAGAGCAATATAAGCTATATGTTGAACTATTTCCTAAGTACAATGTAAGAGCAATATAAGCTATAAGTTGAACTATTTCCACCTCAGTGAGAACCCTTGCACATGCTTGTCTTGTCAAAAATCGGGACAATTTGCTGAAAGGGTCCTTTCCTGACGTGTGTTTGGGCTGACTGGACGGTGGCCATGGTAAAACATTCTCTGTCCCTGCCAGGCCCTAGTGAAGGAGACAGAATGACGGGGAGGATGAGAGCCGGCCTTCAGCATTATGACCGCTCTCCTCATCTCAGTCTTCCTCACCAAGCACACACACTAGCAGACAGTACTCAGGATGTCAACAGCTATCACGATGCTTCTGTGCTTCTGTCCCACTGACTAAACTTGGGCCCACATGATGCCACATCCAGCTCTGCACTATTCATAGTATTCCATTACATCATCATGATCACCACACACTTCTTGGTAGGCAAACAACAGCTGCTTGTAGGCAACAGGTGATTATAATTAAAGATTCAGTACAATGAAAATCGTGTTTTTCAATCTCATTGCATTTTTTTCTTTTGCAAGGCATGTTGGTGTAACATTACATTGTTACATCATTACATTACAACATTATTGTATTGATGTACAAATGATAACTAAAGACCTTTGATCACAATCCCCCTGGATATCAACAGAATAAAACTTAAATGACAACAATAGCCAATGAGCTGTGTTTATGGCATTGCGCCATTGTGGTTGGAAACATAACACGTCATGAGAATACTACGAATTAGGCCCCAGTGGTTGTTTGTACACACAGCATGGGAGATTACGAGGAAAGTTTGCCGGCCTTTACCAGAGTACTTTTTTGTGGTTAAAGGAAGGCGAAACAACATGCATCTGATTTCATAGAGCCTTGGGCTAACATACAGCAAGTGTCAGTATTACCAAAACAGGATTCACATCAGAATGACATCATCAACCCTAGGACGATATTACTGAAAACCAAAAACAGTTATTGGGAAGGCCAGTAACCAACAGAGAGCCATCTCATGACTGTTTTCAATTTTCAAAAACATAGCCCTAGGATTGATAATGTGATTTTGACGTACAGTAGTGAATCCTGAAATCCAGACTATGGAAACACGAAATAGCTGCATTGCAATTGCCAATTCCATAGCACTGACACATATATGTTGGCCTCAGGCTCCACTAAATGAGATGCATGTTGTTTTGTGGTGTCAGTTGATGTAGTGCAGGAAGACATGCTGCTTTAGCAATTCAACAGCAGTCGAAGAGCAGATATATACATCATGGCTAAAGATAAACACTCAAACAGCAACACACCAATTCATACAGCTATGTTTACAGTTTACAGTTTAGTCATTTAGCAGACTATGTATGCTATGTATAAAAACAATCTAGACGCCTTAAAGAGCAATAAGAATATAGATATAAATAAATAAATAAATAACAGAGCCTTTATTGGCAGATAAGCAGGTATCTAAATATTAACAGATCCGTGTGGAGAACAGAAAACTCAGCTTAACAGCTTAATAATCGGACTATTTTTATTGTGTCTTTCTCCAACAGCATCATATTAACACATATGTAATGTCTTGTGGTCGTTGTTCCCCAGACCATCTCTGGGTGCTGTTCCCTGATGTCTTCATGGTCATCACCTCTGAGATCGCTGTGGACATCATCAAGCACGCCTTCATCACCAAGTTCAACGACATCAACGCAGAGGTAAGAATTCCACATTGAAGTTTGGAAGAAGGAGTCTCATTTGCTGTCTTTTGAAGTGACAAAGTTATGTTTTGGAAATTAATTGCCCCCGGAGGTATGATTACCGATTCAGTGAAAGATTTTCAATTCATCCCGGAACGTAAACACAAAGGAATGCATTTGACCCCAAGCCCCCACAGGGAAAACCCCATTCCTCTGTTGGGGGGTGAGATGTGTGGAGGGAGAACAGGAGAGAGGAGAAGAGAAGAGGGTATTCTTCAGAGAGGGCTCTGCTCCCTTCACGTCTGAGGGATTATTTTGCGGTTGGTCCTTGCTAGATTTCATGGTGGCTTAAGCAGCAAAAATAGTGTTTCAGTGTTTAGCCAGCCGTCCACTTTGTGCCGTGCTTCTCCATAGCATGCCATTGCCCCCCCCCACACACACACACACACACACTCACTGCACCCCTTCTCCTAATTTACAATACAGCGCATCATTTCACGGCTCAGTAGGGCTGTGGTGAAAATAACCAATAGTTTGCTAGAATCACTATCACTATAGAGGTGGACTGTCTCACCACCAACTCCTTTCAATGTTAACATGTCATGTCCCCTTTAATTTTGATATCAAAATGATGAAGTTATGATATTTGGCTTGACTATTCTGCATGTACGTCCTTTCTTATATTGCCAATAACGTTGTCTCGCATTGCCAGACCTATCTTTACACTGCGTCTGGCAAAACTCATTATCATTGCACACCTGGGAGAGAAACATTCTGCATTGTTTGTATTTCTCAGACCAATAACACAGTCATCTAGGACAGTGCTAAGCCCAAAATGCACCTTGCAAAATGGCTTAGGGGGAGAAATGTTTCTTTGTCAACGTTTTCAACCATGAGAGTGTCGGTTGCTAGCAGGAAGACTTGATGTTGCTGATCCTATGGTCAGGGACTTTGAAAACTAAAAAAAACAGTAAGTGGAAAATTCTGACTAAAATAGTCAGCCAATGGAAGCCTTATACGCACAGTCAACATCCTGTGAGTCAGACTACCAATAACGTAACATGTCTTTAAGAACTTAATATTCAGACTCGGTTTCTTCATTGTTGATCCCCTTCCGTTGTTTACTATCATGGATTAAAGTAGAGGGCACTATGGTTAGTGATTATTATTTTTCAGTAGCAGGGTTGAATACACCAGTTGATCACAAAGTAGGGATACACCAGTTGATCACAAAGTAAAGTGAGTTGCACAGTACTAATCCAGGTGAAACATGTACTGTGCTTCTCAGCCCCCATGCAGCTGTTCTCAAGGTTTGTCCCTTTCTGTATTAAAAACTACAACTTTGTCAAAGTCTGAACATTTTGTCTGCTTCGTTTCTCCTAGGTGTACAGCGAATACAGAGCCAGTCTGGCCTTCGACCTTGTCAGCAGCCGACAGAAGAATGTAGGCATCTTTCCTCTTTACCACTGTCATTACGCCCACAGTAAACTGCATTAGGCCCACTGGGATAAATACTGTGTGTTGTTGAGTGGTGTAATCTGTCCCCGTTTGTCAATTTGCAGGCTTGTACAGACTACAGTGATTCAGTCGCAAGGAGAATGGGCTTCATCCCTCTACCTCTTGCAGTTCTGGTAAGAAAGGCGGTAATCTACTGCCATTCATATGCTGCTCTCATTGTGAATAATGTCAAGTACACATACACTTCTCTCCTCTCTTTTCCTGTCAGCTATCTTTTTGATGATGTTTTTTTAAAAGTATAGATGCTAACACAAGGGACGCACTTATGCCACTTTTTCATTGCTGATACTGATTCGGAGTACGTAACTTCTAAGTGACATTCAATACAGAGTTCTAATCCATGACATTTTTAATGAACCGTATTGATTTTGACCATTAGTTTGGTGTCACTGGACAAAAATGATTGAGGTATAATCCATTTTTCTTCATTAAAGTTATCTCGCATGTTTCTACTGCCATGTGCCAAAAATACAGAAAATCAAGTCTTTTTGCTTTCTGACATGTTACAAATGGCTCATGGTATGGGACTTTATTAGTAGAGAAATTCTCTGGTATAGATAGCAAGGCCCTGTTTTAGCCTGGTATCTGCCCGATGTTCAATCACCAGTTATGGTGTAGGTGCATTCCAATCTTAATATATCGCCATCAAGCATAAATAACTGCATACATTGCTGAATGTTATTGTGCATATATTCTGTATTTGTCCTTCCTTGATTCCAGTGTGTATGTTTGACAGCTTATCCGGGTGGTGATGAGTTCAGTCAAAGTGCAGGGAGCACTCTCATACACATGCGTCTTCCTCTTCTACCTGGGGTAAGAACTAAAAACTCTACTTAGATCACCCTCAGTCATTTTCCTATTTGTCTGTGGTAGTGATGATGTCATAGACGTTATACATGTTGTGATGTGGTTTGTTATAATTTACCCATCTGACACCAAAACTTGACATAGGTTTAACCCACTTACTGCCATGCTTGTTGTAATGAGATGTGTTTTCAATATCAAAATGTAGATGCTTGTCCAAATTGTCTGGTACTGATAACACTCTACAGAGTCTCAGCATCCAGTATTATTTAACTGTTGACATATGGTGTCAGGGCCTGCAATTATACACTTTTGCTTGTTTGAGCAATGTGGCCATTTTGTGGCGCAAGAGTGGCGCACAATTAGTGCAGTGAATGTTTAATTGTTCACAAGCATGATTTGCAGTGGTAGCATTAAGTATTTATTGAGTTTCAATGAGCCATTTCAGTCAATACATCCTTTTTATGTGGAGATGCATTACTTTCATCGTGTAGGGCTGGGTGATATTGAAGAAATGAATATCACAATAAACATCAGGGATTTTTTCTCCAATATAGATATATAATATGTGCTTATAGTATGCAAAGCCCACATTTAATAATCCAATTGAGGTCCTTCGCATTGAATTTCATGGTGATGTAAATTGTGATATAAAACCAAAAACGATATTTATGTTATTTTCAATATTTCCCACAAATATTTCAGACCTCGTTTTGCAGACATTTTTGTTAATAATTCCTTATTATCAATTTAGACAACAGAATGTTCTAAATTCATTGTCACAATATCATAATTTCATCATGATATTATCCCATTGAAAGACCCTAAAATGTGCTGGTACTTTCACCGACATATGTTTGCAGCTATTCAAGATAGAGCCATTGATTTTTGGATCATTGGATCTCTTTTAGCTTTATTGGGTTTTTCTTCCAAAAGTCCATAGCATAAAAAAACAAACATGAAATAATACAGATTAACACATTAAAACTGTTATTGTGTGTAAGTACACAAGCCATGAAACAAAAAGCACAATGCTCAAAGGGGCTTTGAAACCAAAACTAATCTCTACCTGGCACAATGCGTGTATTGGCTATGGTCACTGGGAAGCCATAATGGGTTACAGGAGCTTAGGTGTTGGCAGGCACGTGGGAAGTCACAGTCCTCGGGCTTCCTGGTTTATGGTTTGCACTTGACTGTCCCATTTGGTTGTTGTTTAGAAACGCGCACACACACACACACACACACACACACACACACACACACACACACACACACACACACACAGTTACATAAGCATTAGCACGGTAGCCCTCACATTACCCCTTTGCTGGGCTTTTGATATGCCTTACTTATTCCTCCAGTCCCATTAGGCTTGTACTATTGAGGAGTTACCCCAGAGGGAATACAGTGTTGTCATCTCTCTGCTGCCGTCCTTTCCCCTCCCTGCCCTCAACTTAAAAATAGCTGCGGCCTGAATGGAATCATGGTGTCTTGGCAAAAATTTGATGGTGCTCTCACACGCCCAGTGCCAGTGGGCCACAGACCTAAATGTGACGCTCTCTGTTGGTTTTACATACATCATGGTGTTAGATTCACTTCTACAGACGCTTAATAGCAAAGCGTAAACACAAAAGGACAGCTTATATGAACCTCAAGGCATCTATGATTGGATGTGAACATTGGAGGTCACGACCAGATGGTAGAATGCCTTTATTTTAATTTCGGTCCAGCACAAGTCAACTTTGTTTGGACTCTAAAAGGGGAGAGGAAACACAAGAAATCAAAGGGATAGTTTAAAATGAATTCATTTTTGCATGTCAAAGCATTTATTTTGAAGTAGCCTAATTTTAAGCTGTCAGTCTTATAGAGTCTGCCATTTTTTTGTTGTCATGGACACACAGTGTCACTGGAGTGATAACATTTGACAGTTAACTACTGTACATGCATCAGTGTACAAGTATCCATGACAACAAAAACATGGTGTCCCCAAGAGACAGATAGCTTGAAATTAGGTTACTTAAAAATCATAATTCTTTTTTCTAAAGCTGTTTTATGAAACGTGACATGATTATTTGACTTGCAAATATGAATTAATTTTGAATGATCCTTTTGATTTCCATTCCCCTTTGAAAATCTCAACAGAGTAACAATGACGCACATAATAAGCTAATGCTTTGTCGTGTTGTTTTTAGCATGGTGACTCTGAAGCTAATGCTTTGTCGTGTTGTTTTTAGCATGGTGACTCTGAAGCTAATGCTTTGTCGTGTTGTTTTCAGCATGGTGACTCTGAAGGTACTGAACAGCATCGTGCTCCTGGGGAAGTCATGTGTGTATGTGAAAAGAGCTAATATGGAGGACAAGTTGTTCGAAAGGCCCTCGACCGCAACCTCTGGGAAGAGCCCCAACAGGACCAGCAAGGCCAAATGCACAACCCCGTCAGGTGAGTTGTGTGAAACCAAGGTTTTATTCACTGCGGTCTGAATGTGGAGAAGGTACTGTACACCTCAGACTCTGTAAAACCTCAGCAGTATTCATGAAAACTTAACAGCCAGTGTATAACTAGTCATAGAGAATGCCTCAACTTGACTTATTTCATTTCTGTTAACAGGAATACATTTTCATGTTAGGTGTGACACTGCTTTTAGCTGGACATACATTATGATAGCCATACCAATCACATGTAGAAGGTCAAATACCAGCTGTTTTCTAATCTATGCACACGGAGCATTGAATACTTGTCTTCTAGTAAGTAGCCAACACACTTTAGGAGTGTTTCCTCCA
This sequence comes from Parasudis fraserbrunneri, assembly GCA_900302295.1. NCBI lineage: Eukaryota > Metazoa > Chordata > Actinopteri > Aulopiformes > Chlorophthalmidae > Parasudis > Parasudis fraserbrunneri. The sequence goes on along the minus strand of OMKL01151508.1, from coordinate 3,483 downwards.
GAAGTATTAAGACCATGTAGAAAAAATTTTCTAGTCTAGTTTTACTGTAGGGTGCTTTCACACCTGCCTTGTGTAGTGTGGTTGAATCGAATCCTGGAGTATTTGCCCCCTTGGTTTGGCTCGTTTGGGGAAGTGTGAACATGGTAATTGAACTCGGGACCACACCAAACAACTGCAACCTGGTCCGCCTGTTTGAGGTGGTCTCGGTTAGACAATCTTTGTTGACATTTTTCCATATATCTCCAAATTAGGGATGGGCATTTGAAGGCTTATCAGTATTTGAATATTCTACTAACAATTATTTTGGTTTATCGGTTAGCCGAACTACCCTAAAAAAAAGTGTGCAGTACACTCATAATGTAGCCTGAAGGGCTACAGTAATCCTTGCCTTCACTGAACAAATGATAATCATGACGAATAGTCATAAGTAATAAATAAGGAAACCAAATGCAATTTGTTTAATTTATTAAACATAGAAGGAAAGAAAACTCAAAATCAGAAAGCTAAATGAGTGCAGATTACACAAACAAAACCATCAGCTGTGGTTGACATAGTAGATAGCCTAACTAATCAGTGACAGTGAATTGGAAAATGTAAATATTATATTTTATAACATTTGTGCAAGCCAAAGTAGAGATGACAATATTTTTTTTGGTCACATATGCTCATAAGGATTCACAATTATGTCCAATAAAAAGCTGACCTGCATGATCACTTGGCTTTGTTTAGAAAGTTTGGTTCGTTTGCCAGTTGACAATGTGAAACAAAACCGAACCAATAAAAACTGCAACAAATGTAACAATTTCACTTCTGATTTGGGCCATTTCAAACAAACTTAGGTGTGAAATCACCTTTAGAAAAGCCTCTGAACCTGTAACAGACCTTGTGACACAGATATTTGCCATGGCACCAATGTAGGTTGTTTTTACTTGCACCATTTTGTGTCCCAAATGTAATCAAATGGAAAACATACACAAAATGGT
>OMKL01151507.1:0-14167 GCA_900302295.1 Parasudis fraserbrunneri | reverse complement strand
GCTTCAGGATGTTTAGAAGTCTGCTAGCCTAGCTTCCGGATGTGGAGAAGATGTTTAGAGTCTATTATGTTAACTTCACTACTAACCAAGTACTTATTAGCTGGAAAATTACTGGATGATTACTTTGGACTTTGAAGCTTTTGTCACTAAGAAAACACTCTGGCGTAGGGCCTCGTAGATCTGAGCTTTACTACACAAACAGTCCACTGAGCTTGGTTGGTCAAATATGACTATTTCAGATTTACTCTTATTGAGTGTTAGAATGTTTTGAGACATCCAACACAGAACGGCTCTTGGTATCCCATAGTTTTAAAGGCTATAAGGTAAGGGTATAGCTGTGTGTCATCGGCATTCTGTAGAAGTGGAACGAGGAGCCTGAGGTGTCCCTGTCAGGCTCACAACATCAATATAAGAGTATCACTTGTAACCAACATACCAAGTGATGACATGTCTGTCTCATGGTGACATGGTCAATCAGCCAAAGGTAACCACTGACAGAGAGAGAGAGAGAGAGAGAGGGGGAGAAAGATAGAGGGCATGAGAGAGAGAGAGAGAACTATTTCTATCTGATCTACACACTGTGACAACTGTGAACACTGGAGGACAAAACACACTTTAACACACACATACACACACATTCACACACACACACACACACACACACACACAGACACACACATTTACACACACACATTTACACACACACATACACACACACACACACACACACAGACACACACATTTACACACACAGACACACACATCGCTGTGTGGCGGCCTGGATACTGTTTCTGCTGGTTTGTCTGTGTGTTTTAATGTTATTGTGGTAGCTGACAGATTCCATGTCCAGATCTTCACACTGTAGGCGGAGCAGAAAGCTGACAGGAACATCACAACATACAGCATGTAGTGTTCTGGTAGATAGAACCATTTTTGACAATTTCAGTAGCTGCATTTCAGTATGACAGTCCTGTCTCGACAGAGGGCAGGTTGCTCAAAGTCAGCTGGATCTAAATTAAATCACCAAATTATAACACATTTTCACTTTTTTTTCACATCACTTTTTCTTTCTTTGTATTGAACTTGTATTGTTTTTAGTGGGTATAAACACGCACCACAGTTCTTATTGATTATTTTCTTCCCAGCCTGGGTACCCCACACACAAGAGTAAACAACTTTTACAAACAGGCAGTGTTCCCATTGTGCCCCCATTGTGACATCACCTAGGGGAAGCAATTCTGAACAGCTTGTTGAGGCTTGTTAATCTGAAGACTTTAAATCCTGGCCAAACGGTAAGGAGTACATATGTCATTTTCCCCCCAGCACCTAAATAACATTCCAGACTGACAAATACATACAAAGACCAGACAAAACCCCCACACATATAATATGTCCCCTATACATAGAGGCTTGCACTGAATGTTTGTGTAGTTCTCGTTCCTCCAACATGGCTGCCTGTAACCATTGGTAACCACTTTCAAAATAAAATACCTAATTTCTGTGCTGTGGTAGGGTAGGCAGACGAATCTTGCATGATTTCACAACACAAGATAGGTCTGGCCCCCCTCCCTGTTTGATGGCTTGGTCCGGCCAACATTGTGCTGGGGGGTGCGTCCTGAGCAAGGAGCACATTTTAATATCTGTTGCTCAAAACTCCTCAAGGACTTAAATTCACCACATTCTGCTCATGATGTTGCATTGCCAAAGCCCATTTACTATTATGCTATTGTGGTTAAACATTTATAGAAAAGTTAGGCTACTGGATTACTTGTAATTTAATGTAAAAATTGTCACTTTGCCCACCTTTTACTTCCACTGAGGATGACAGAGTGAACTAGAGGCCATGTGCCTTGGTGAACAGGTGGATTTTCAGGATTTTTGTTTTTACATTTTTTTTTTTAAGCGTCCAAAGATGCGGCGTTGCAAATCTCTGCCAGGAGAGAGTTCCAGAGGGTGTGGGCTGCCACACTGAAGGCTCTGTACCCATGTGTTCGTAGTTTGGTGTGGGGGGGTGGAGAGTAGACCCGTGTTTGAGGACCACAGCTTCCGGGACAGGGTATAGGGGTGGAGGAGGTCAGATGGGTACTGGGGGGCAAGGGCATGGAGGGATTGGTAGGTGAGAAGGAGGATTTTATAAGAGATGCAGGACTTGACCGGGAGACAGTGAAGATGGATGAGGGTGGGGTGATGTGCTGCCAGGGCTTGGTGCAGGTGAGAACCCTGGCAGCTGACTTCTGCACATACTGGAGCCTGCTCAGGGCTTTGCTGGGAACCCCAGACAGGACTCCATTGCAGCAGTCCAGACGGGAGGTGATGAAGGCATGGATGAGGGTCTCTGCCATGGAGTCTGAGAGTGATGGCCTGAATCTGGAAATGTTTTTGAGGTGATAGAAAGCAGATTTGGTGATGGATTTGATATGTGACTGGAATGAGAGGGTGGAATCCAGAATGAAACCCAGGGGATCAGGGGATGGGCAAAAAAAAGCTCTGTTTTATTGGAGTTGAGTTTGAGCAGATTTGATGACAACCATATTTTTATTTCATGTAGGCAGTTGACAAGAGACTGTGGGGGGAGCCGAGAGGATGGTTTAGTGCTGAGATATAGCTGTGTGTCATCAGCATAGGAGTGGAAGCTTAGACCGTGGTGGCGGATGATTTGACCAAGGGGGAGCATATAGATGGTAAAGAGGAGGGGTCCAAGCACAGAACCTTGAGGCACGCCTTGGTTTACTGGGGCCGGGGTGGAGCTGGAGTCACTGATGGTGACAAACTGTTTCCTGTTTGAGAGATATGACTGGAACCAGGAGAGAGCTGCACCGGTGAAGCCTAGGTAGTCAGATAGGCGGTTGAGAAGGATAGTGTAGGCGACTATATCAAAGGCAGCAGAGAGGTCCAGGAGGATGAGAATACTGACGTGGCCCGAGTCAGCAGCAGTGAGGAGGTTGTCTGTGATTTTGATGAGGGCAGTCTCTGTGCTGTGGTGTGCTCTGACCCTGAAGGGGTTCATGGAGCTCATGGTTGGACGTGTGCGGATGGAGTTGGGTGGCAACTGCTCTATTCAAAACTGTGTGTTCTTGCATGACTCAGACTCTAAGCTGGAAAAAACATGGACAGGAGTTGGTTGGGTGTGTTGATTGGGGGTGGACTGAGATAACCTGGGTATCAGAGCAAAGAATGGAGAGAAAGGTCCTTTTCTGTGGCTCAAATGTAATGTAATGAAATTATCAAGATGAGCAATCAGGATCTTCTTTTAAGTTGCAGCTTTACCCTTGTCTCTCTCACCTAAAATATAAAATGCTTGTTTTGAGGTTGTAGTCTGTTTCTTCATGTACAATTACAACAGAGTCTCCCAAAAAGAATTGCTCAAATAGAGGACAGACCTTTCATCATGTTAGTGTCTAGATCTCATCGCCTGGAAGAACATTTTTTATTTTATTTTTAATTTCGGTAGGTGGAATGGTTAAGGTTAGGGTTAAGGTAAGGGATAGATTCACAAACAACGTTTTTTTAAGTGAAAATGATGGCAAGTTACAACTTTGTAGCTTGGCCACAAAGTGACAACCCCCATCAAAACCTTCCAGGTGATGGCATCTAGACACTACCTTTCATCATCTCTAGAGCATGAGTGGAGAAAGGCTCCACTTATCTTTTCCAGTGTTTGGTTTGAGTAACAAAGCTGTCATTTAGATGTGATGTTTTAATGATCTGATGTACTTTTTTTCTGTTTTGTAATAAAACACTTCACATAATACCAGAAATTGACCTCAAAGACCCAATATCTCTGATACAAATCCAGTGAGGAGTGAAGAGTCTAATTACTCTACATTAAGCTTAAATGTGTGGCTCTATCTAAAGTTGCTGTGTAAAGTGTTGGTACTTTGATAAAGAACCGTGCGCCTCAGCAAGATTCACCAAACATCACAGTTTCTCCTGTCCCCTGGAGAGTGGAGATCCGTTTCTGCCTCCTCAAGCAATAAATCAAAACCTAAATGGGACACTGTCCCAGCTCCAGCGTGAAGCAGTGCAGACACTCAGAGTCTACAGATACTGCTCTCTGCTCAGTGCTAAAGGGCTTTTAGATAAAGACAAGGCACAAATTACTGTGGAGCCTGAGGGTTCTGCGATAGGCTATTTAGAGATCAAACAATAGGCTACCTTATTCTAACTTTATTAACCCCACTTGTAACATTTCTAACAATAAAACATAAAATCATACAGTATCATAATAAGCATTTATAACAGCACTGTCAACAACATCTACGTTATCAACACTCAAAACACTAGCCAGTTGTCTCCCCATCATGTTTTTGAAAGTGTTACCATGTTTTCAGATTGGCAAACACAAACCTGAGGCCCCTGAAGAACACAGATAATTAATGCACAGTCATCACCCCATCAAGAGGCAGGAGAGGCTTGAATCTGGACTTCCTCAGGTGTGAATACATCTTTCAATGTCTTTGAATGTCTCTTTGAAAGTGCTTCATAATTGCTCTCCTTCATTATTCGACCATTGCTGAGACAAATAATTAAAAGAAAAGAAAAAAAAGAACACTATCTGGCAGTGTTTCACTAGTACTTCTGATTCATGTAAAAGAGTTCCCGAAAAAATCCATACTTAAGCATCCATTTGGCAGTAAATTCATTATTCATGTATTACATAGCCTGAGGCTGGCCAGACTAACAGCTCTCCCAGGCCTGTTTGAATTGTAGAACACAGGGCCTGTCACGTTTTATTTCCTCTTTTCCATGACAAGTTACAATTAATGCTTTACCCTAGGCAATATAGCCAAAAGTGAGAGCTCCCCGTAATCCATCCCAAAGATGAGGAGAGACACACATTAATGAAACAGCAGAAAAGACAAATCTCATCATTAGTGCACTCTTGTTTGTGTAAAATGTAAGATGGACAAAGACATGCATACCAGACTTTGCTTGCAGTTATTATGACCCAAAGAACAGTGCATGCTTGTCCACTGTGTGCACTCAGACACGTAACTACACGCACATGCACACACTCACAGATGCGCACGGACACACGCACGCACATACACACACACGCACGCACACACACACACACACACACACACACACACACACACACACACACACACACAGCACTTCTTACTCTAATGACAACACCGCCATATCTATCCTTGCTTTTTTAATTTGACTGTAATTTAACAGTGATTCGCTGGGGCCATCTTGTGGATATATTAAGTATTACAGCTTTTAAGGACAGTCATAAAGCAAATGGGCCACTTGAGCATTAGGGTAGGCTACATATTGATAAACATTTAGACCTATCTATTTGGTTAGAATTTTGAACTACCAAACTAACTAACTAACTAACTAACTAACTAGGCTAACTAATCAATTTATTAACTCCTGCTGTAGACCCCTTTGGCATAAAATAAGTGTCAACATGAATTTTTGCTTGTAAACACCGACAAGGTGTCTATCTGAGGAAAAAAGGCCTAAACATGTTTCTGCAACTTACCATGGGCTGCCCGTGGGGGTATAATAGAGAAATAGCCCGTGTTTCTGTGGTTGCTTATATTTTACGGCCCTGGAAGGCAAGCAGGAAGAACGCCAGATTGTCAGGCGCCTGTTTTAACAGTTTGGTGAGGTGATTTAACAATGGTAGGCTATGTGTAGTTTTTGATCGTTGTGATTATTGATAACATTGGTGTTATGAGCACTTTTTGGGGGGCACAACTAACGAACGATCTAACTAACAAACTAACTAACCAACATTTGACTAACTAGCACACTAGCTAACTAAGTAGGCCCAACTAAATAAATAAATAAATATGAAGAGGAAAAATTCCTCTGCTAGTATATTAACAGATCATTGATGGAAGGTAGGCAAGTCCATATAATGAATAGACTAATTTTGTAAATACCCTCTCCATATTTATGGGTAATTCAATGATCACATAATTTATCTCTGTCTATCTCTCTGTAGGCCTAGGCTACATGTGACGGAGTTTTGTGCGTGTCCGGGCGAGTAAGACGGGAGTGAGTAATTGAATCCTGAAATTCAGGAACTTTTGACTACGTGCGCGACGTGCCCGAGTTTTGCGCAAGTGAATGCATCACAATAGACTTCTTTGGGTGAATAGGTTACGAGCACATGCTGGGGGGCTGGGGGCCAGGCCACCTCAGCAAAGGGGACCAATATGTTACTAGGCAGTGTAGAAAGCTGGGATACGTGTCGTGAACTGTCATTGGCTAGGAAATACAGTAGGAGGGGCGTTCAGGCTTGGGTATTTAACGCATTATTCCATTGTTGCGGATGTGTTCTCCAGCTGGTCTGGTCAGGGGGATCCACTGGCACCATAGCATTTTTACTCTTTTGTTTGTCTTGTATCAAACATGTCTTTTTCTTTTAACCATTCTCTGGACGACAGTTTTCCTCCATCCCCAGCGGAGGACAGAGGCTCTATACGGCTGTCTTGGGGCAATTTGCTGCAGAGACTGGGCGAACTGAAGGGGGTCAATCAGAGACTCGATCAAGGCAGTAGGAGTGAAACTGGTGAGTACTGCAGGCTTCAGCCATTGTCTGAGGAGACTGCATTGTCTTTTATTTTGGGTATAGTTACAAAGTTACCATAGGCAGGAGAATGTAGGTCGCGCAAAAAGACCTCTAACAGTTTGAATGATATTTCATACTGGATCTTGACAAAATCAAAGACAAGAAGAAAACTCACAACAAACAGCCCGTGCTGTTTTGAGTTCCTCTAGCTTTTATGAATGCGTACTGATGGGGTCAATACATAATTAACTAATGACATAACCCACATTAACTATTGTGTTGTTAATCTGTGTATCTTTGTTTTAGGATCTGTGGCAGACATGTCATCATGTCATCAGACATGTCATCCCCTGGAGGAGACTCTGGCTACGGAGGTTGTGGCAGCCATTGCACACAGTCTCAGCGATGCATCACATCATGTCCTTAGATGCTCAAAACTCATTTTGCCTGATTGCCTGCTGCAGAATATTGGACAAGAGCTCCTCCACCTGGCTGCCAGTGAGCCCTGTGGTCTCCGAGGGGCGCTCATAGACTTATGTGTGGAGCAGGGGGATCTGTGCAGTGTAGATCAGATAGCAGTTGATGCCAGCATAGTCCCTACCTTCCATCTAACACTAGTACTTAGGCCTGAAGCGGAGGGGCTATGGCCCAAGGTTCAGAAACTTTTCAAGGGCAACAAGTCCCAGAGTGTGACTGTGAGGCATAAACACACTCTTAGACTCAGCAATGGATTCAGGGCCATCAAAAGGAAACTGTACTCTTCGGCAGAACTGCTCATTGAGGAGTGCTGCTGACCAAGCACTCGTCTCATTATAGATACTCTTATTGACGTTGACTGTGATGTATGAAGGGAAGTCTGAGTATGAGACAAAATCGTAAAATTTTTATGGCCAACACTTGATGCCATTTGTTTTATACCCTAAACAGCACTGATGTTTTTTTTCATCATGTATCGCATAACAAATAAGTGGAAGAACTTTTTTTTTTTCTTTTTTATAAATGTGGGATTGTGGTTACAGATGTGATTTGAAGTGTTTTTTTGTTGAGTTTTGGAACCAAAAAAGAATGTTTTCAAGGCAACTAACATGTCTCATGGCAGCTATTTCACATTGGTTACATGTGATAAGGTAGATATGTTTATGGGTGACTCAACAATGCACATGGTTTGAACTACTGTTTGGTCGCATTGTCTTTCTCTTGCTGAATGTAAATTCATACCCTTGGTTGGGCAGTTTGATGTATTTTGATACTCAAATATTCACCTAAATCTGTGCTGCTTTTTGTACTTTCAAGAACTTGAAAAAGAAAACTTGAATAAATTATTTTCATAGGTCTTTGTACCCTTTGCCTTTTTTTCTAAAAGTAAGAACAGTACTTCTGTTATCCTTTCTTCAAGTAAGTATTTCTTTAATCGATTATGAAATGAATGTATGATAAATTAAGACTAAGGGACTGAAAATACAGTATCTGCTAACAAAGCAGTCTCTTAAGGGAAAGGACATGGCAAAGATGGACAGTCAGACAAAATTTAATTCAAACAAAAAGGAGACAGTTTTTATACAATTTTAGCAGGATTAATTTAATAAATACAGGTTTACTTCTGTTTGTGCAATTTCCAATACTTATAATTCAACAGGCTACAAGCAAATCCACAGGATAACATTAAATTATAGATTAAATGATATTAGCTTTATAACTCCATTTAACCCTGCACTGTTAAAAGTAAATTTATATTTACATAGGTATGAACTATAAAAATTACACACTTCTTTGTCAGTGGCTCAGATGTCTGTCTATGAGAAGGCCTTGAGGTTTCTCAAAGTATTTATGAAAACAAAAGGATGGGGATAGAGAAAGCTAAATCGTAGCAGCTTTGCATACCATTCAAAAAGACAACTACAGAATGCTTTTTTTTTTTTCCAACCATGACGCCACCTAGACTTGCACCATCCTGAAGACACTAGTGTTAGAAAATGCCAGCAGTCGACTCAAGCTTCTCACAGTCCTACAGGAAGTCTATCCACAGAAAGCTGCAGAGAGGTTCCCTGATGAGATCTGCTGCCCACCGTGTGTAAGGCGGTTCTGATTCTCTTGGTTTGCTGCAGTAATATTCTCCAATTTGGGTGGGCTTCAACAGATTTCTTATTTGATTCAAGTACCGAAGAACCTGAGAAAAATAAATATGTGTGAATGACAATTACACAGCAGTGATTCTACACACTGGAAAACTTTATTTGTGTGCAGCCTGTGCAGACACACACACAACCAAGTAGCAGTAGCAGCAGTAGTAGTAGTAGTAGTAGTAGTATTCAATCCCAGCTCCTCCCAACTTCATGTCGAAGTGTCCTTGAGCAACTGCTTCTGACAAGCTGGTTGGCGTCTTGCATGGCTGCCTTTGCCATCAGCGCACGCATGTGTGTGAATGTGAGATATACATTGTAAAGCACTTTGAGTGGTCAGAAGACCAGAGATAGCATTTACCATCTACCAGAAAATACAAAGGATGTGTTCTCTTACTCATGCACTGCGGATCATCTCTTAAGACTACAATAATTACAACAGTAGAAATGGCTTCAATGATAACCAGTTAGTCACAGTCATGATGATGGAAGCAGCAACTCACCCCCGCATGTCCCATCGGTCTCTAGCCATGTAGTATAACCTGAATCTCAGACAGTCTGGAACAGCTGGGAGTCCCCATTCTCTGGGCCCTTTGGTACAAGTCTGAATCTCCAAAATAACGAGCACGATACAGTAAGCCTTCCTCTGGAAAAGGACAAGAATATGACAATGGGTATCAACTCTCTAACAACGCACTACTAGTATCAAGTTAATCCTGTCGAAACTATAGTGAAGTAAGAAACAAGTTTATCATAACACTGCACTATAAAACACCAAAATAATAAGGATAAAACAAAATAAATAACATACTGGATGGCATGACACGGAGGGCTAGCCTAACTGACTGACTGACCCCCCATTATTGAAACGGCTTGTGCAAATGTGGTGGCTGGGTCCATCTTAACTTGGCTTGCCTAGTCTTGTTTCCCCCAACCGCTCTCTCTTTTATTATAAACATAATGGCTACAACAGGACATACAAGTTATCATAAAAACAAAAGACAACAATTATAGAAATAACAGACAAGAAAAAAGAAAAGAAAATGCCAGGGGGAATAGTAAAAACATAGTGAAAAGCTGATAATCGGCTCCAGTATAAAACAGACAGATGCCATCTGTAGTTGTACCGTTGCCTTAATGGCTTACTTTGTTGCTTCTCCTTCCAGCAGTTGTTTCTGAGGTTGGAGATATAGTCTTCCTCAACACTTTTCTCAACATTCCTCAGGTTATTTCCGGTGTATTCTTCATTGAAACGGTCACCCACGTAGAAAGGCACCTTCAGGGCTGATGTATGCCTCTTATGAATATGGCCAGCTGACCTGCTCCATAGACAAAATAGAATTACTGAGACAAATAAAATTTGAGTCTTAATACAAATGAAATACATAAATGGTACACCAATGGTATTGGACTGATATCAGGCTAAAACAGGGAATCGGTATCGGAGATTTTCCCCAACACTAAAATCTAATACCAAGAGAGCTATGTGTAACATGTCAGAAATCATTATAACTCAAGTCATTTTGTCCGAAACTTCTATTAAAAGTAATGGATTGGTAATTGCTAACAGCCGATACTCCCAACGTTTCGGACTCAGAACTGGTATTGGTGCATCCCTGACACTATCTATTGTCCAAAGAAATCCAGTTTTGGGGACAACTTCAAGTATCGGCTGATACCAAGTACCGATCTGATCCATTATTTTACTGAAAAGAATAGACATAGACCAACAGTTTGTGGTCATCGGACAAAAATTATTGAGATATAATACAGTTTTCTCCATTAGAGAGATCTAACATGCTTCTATGTGTTAAAGGTGCAGCAAATCAAGTCACTTTGCTTTGATTTCTGGCATGTGTCACATATTTCTTAGCATCAGATTTTAGTATTGGGGAAATTCTCTGATACCCTATTGTAACCTGGTATTCGGACCGATATCCGACACCAGTATCGGTGCATCCTTAAAAAACGGCACTGTATTGACTTGCAGAATGCAACTGCAGGGAACTCTTTTGATGTATTCAAGGAGCTCGTCAACTTACGGGCGGTAGCTAAGACTGTAGGGGGGTTGGGACACCATCATTTGACTCAGAGCAGAGACGATGATGAGGATAAGGATGGGCATCAGCTGGACAAACAGAGCCAAACCTCCCTGTGCAGACAGAAAACAGTTGTGTTTTTGTTTTTGTTTTTTTACAGGTGCTATAACTTGATTGAATTATGAGATAAATACATCAGTAAGTAAGTACACATTCAAAGTAAAGATTAGACTATAAAAATATTACAGATCAGACTTACATCTCTCTGTGGTTCTCTCCTCTCGTGTCTATTCTGATGTCCAAAGTGCATTCTGCCATTTCTGTAAACATGTACATTACCTTAAAAAAAAAAAAAAAAAAAAAGAATGTGACAAAATGTAGAAGATCACATAGCAGACAGTATGGTGCATCACAGTACTTAAAAGTGACACTACAGAAATAATCCATGTGGGAAGAGTGAATGAATGACGCTCTGCCCTCCTTGAAGGGCACTTAACCCCCAGGTGCTCCAGTGGAGTTGCTCAGTGGCCAAAAGCGTCAGGTTGTAGTTGTACTGGGCAGCATCAAGATGTGAATGTGTGTAACTGTGTGTGTGTGTGAAGCAGGGCATTGCTGAAAAATAGCATTCGTGCTCAGCGAATCTACCCTGGGTAAATACAGGTTAAATAACGATATAATGTATATATACCCTCATCTACTACTCACTTGATGGGAAGCCTCCTCCAAAGAACATGTTGAAGAGATCCTCCGGCGAAATGTCTGCCTCAAAATCATGACGCTGGTGCCTGTGTCTGCTTGGGTGTGCCCTCTCCTCTCCATACTGGTCATACTGTCGTCGTTTCTCTGTGTTACTCAGAACAGCGTAGGCATTTCCAATAGCTGGAGAAGACAGAAACACAATTTGTTTTAAGTTTGTACTTGTGCTTTGATACATTGTACAATAAAAAGGGAGAAGGGATAAAGAATTTAGAAGAAGAATTTATTTATCCTAAACTCTATATTTTCAAAGGACACTACACAAGTAACTTTTTTTTTGCAATGGTGAGCATTTTAATTTGACTCACCATGAGCCCTGTAAATTAGGCCTATAATAATTTATGGATATTTGGAGACCAACAGCAAAGACATGAATGCGCACATTTGGAAAAATCCATCAGTCAGTATTCTCTGAAATGTGTTCTTTCATTTGGTAAAGGCATTTCTTCATCAAAGGTCATACAAGGTAGATATGTTGGGTTTTAGTGTGCTTCTCCATGCATCTCTCAGACTTCAATAGATTTGGCACCAAGTCAAGCATTAAAACACTGTTATTATGACATAATGACCCTTCCTTCATTTATAGTTTCATTGGGGCCAAGCAATCGGCCAGTTCTGAACAGGCACACGCCCCTACTGGCCACGTTTTGAACTGGCACTGCACCAGTACCATAAACGCAGGAATCTCGGTCTGTCTGTGTGTCTTTCATTTGCATATCTCGAGAACCGTTCATCCGATTGACTTCACACTTGGATGTATTGCTGAGGGTCCAAGTAAGTGCAGTGTCGAATGTGAAGGATGTGAATGTGAGGTTCTCGAGAATGCTCAAGCAGCAATAACGCGGTTCGACAACGCTGCAAGCAGCACTTCCGGGGGCCAGGCAAGGATATTTAGCAATCGCAGGCACGTGTTCCGTAAAACTCCTTTTGTCAATGTCCTGATGAGGGAGTTTTACTTCTGAAAAGCGTTGGTATAATTAAGTTCATTGAAGGGACCAGGCTGCTGTCCTGAATCTTCTTTCTATTGAAACTGACAGAAATTCCTCGGACTGAGCACCCCTTCAGCGGTATTATTGGGTTGTTAATCTACAAGTGAAGGGCCAGTACCTCATTGCAACTTGAAAATGTACCTTTGAATGCTTCTGTGGCTCCTGGAGCGTGGTTTTTATCCGGATGGAATTTCAGAGCCAGCTTTCTGTATGCCTTTTTAAGGTCCTCCTCCGAGGCATTCTTTTCCACTCCCAGAATTTGGTAGTAATCTTTGCAGCTCTTAATCCTAGAGGTGAACGAGAACCACACAAATGATTAACAGATTTTGAAGCACATGCTGTTAAAGTTGGGGAATGTAACCATCCTGTAGCTAAGGCTGGGCGGTATGGCCTAAAAGCAATATCACTGTATTATTTTTTGGAGGCAAGGTAACAGTATGATATCATGGTATTGTAATTTGAAATTTTTTGTGTCTATATGTTCGCCTAATTCTACCGGGACTGCTCTGCTTCGAGTTATACACTTGATCATCTGTTGTAACTTTGAGCTTTTGAACATTTCCCCCGTCGATCACTTCGATCATTTTGACATTTTGACTTCATAATCTAATAAAAAGCCACATGGATTTCTGGCGGACATCCCTCATACAACAGCCGAGAATTAACGCGCCCACCCACCTGTCTCTCCCTTTCAACTCTAGGCTATGAGCGTGTGCTCCCACTAAGCAGAGAATGCAGGCAGATGTCTAGACAGACAGGGGAAAATGAAAGACCTGTCGGGAAGAGAACTAGTGTCCCTGTCAGACAGCTCTGGCCCTGAATATTGCCTGGGTGTAGGCTGAACGTGTTATTTTGATAGCCCTAATGAAAACATATGGGTTGTGGATAAAATCTGTGTTATCTTCATTCCCTCCTCTTTCTTTCCCGACCAAGGACAAGACACACAAGGCATTTGTCTCATCAAGATTTGAGAGTTTGCGAGGTGCGCCCAATAGCCTACACCCTAATGGGGACAGTGGGGAGAGCGAGACTGCAGCAAAGTCTTACATTTATAATAAATGTGTGCTTCTCACAGTGTTTTAGCCTGTATGAAACAATTATTATGTGGTCATAATTTATTAAAAATAGGTCAGCTTTTGTTCCCCAAATGCAGAACTGAACGGTACAGGAAATCATTCTTACCGACAGCAATAAGACTCCATAACGTATCCCTCCCCCCGAGCTCGGAACTCTTACTGGAGCTGGGCTTCTGAGCCTCAGAAAACACTGAACATTGAACACTGAGCGCTGACGGGCTAGCAATAGTTATTCGGGCGGCTGCCCTACTGACTATTGAAGCAATTTGAAGGACATTACTATGCATTTGCACATACCTGAGGCTGCACACCAGTCGCAGCAAATTTGCACATTTGTTAAACTTACGATGGTGGTTATGTCTTGCACTACTCTGTACTTATACCTCTCATACTTGAAACCCGGTTACTTGTAGATTTTACTTGATCATCTTAAACTGACTGGTACTAGGACCAAATGCCTTATCCTTATCCTATGAACGTGCAATAGCCATATACTGACTCCTCATACTTAGATTATATACAGGTCCTTCTAAAAAAATTAGCATATTGTGATAAAGTTCATTATTTTCCATAATGTAATGATAAAAATTGAACTTTCATATATTTTAGATTCATTGCACACCAACTGAAATATTTCAGGTCTTTTATTGTT
>OMKL01151504.1:0-20373 GCA_900302295.1 Parasudis fraserbrunneri | reverse complement strand
GCTATTCAGAGTGTTGAGACAGCAGACAGAAACAACAAGGGCCCAATCTGTGGGATTTCCCTCTCATAGAGATAGACTATGGCCCTGGCCAGACGTGGTGGATGCTGATCCTGCTATATCCTGTGACATAATAACGTTGGTGGAGGTTATGGGCGGCCATTCAGTGATCTTCCCCTCAGATTTATAAATACCTCGTCAGGCACGCGGCGCCGGGGGGAGTGCAAAGCCTCTCGCAGGTCCGCCGTGCTCAGGTTTTGTTGGTCGTTAAACCGGCACATAATGGATGTCATCCTGAGGTCGTGTTCGCACCCAGTCAGTACATATGGCTCTATTGGATTGTGCATAATTGAGTCTTGAGTTTCAGTGAAATTGTGTCACAATGACTTCACGGGTTGTTTTTTTTTTATGTCATTGTTGAGGTCGTCTGATGTTCATTGTTCTGCTCTTTATTGGAATGTGTGGTTGAGATTAAGTTTATTGTTTATGATTATAGTTTACTGGGTCATACAGGTGTTCTACACTATACTTAAATTACACACTACATTTCTGTATGTATTCAGTATACTACAGTGTATATGTTTCACACATTCAAGTGTGAACTGTGAAGACTGCTTTACGTAACAGGAAGTTCCTGCCTCATAAGAGTGAGTGGTCAAGAGCTAGAGAGGTTTCCAGAGACTAGACTGGATGGCATCATTAAGCATCCTTTCCCCTTCAGGGAAGTGCAATTATGAGGCATGTATAGGATCCTTGTTGGTTAGTTATGTGAATCAATTTTGTTTTCTGCAGCTCTTGTTGTGTTGATTTATCAAATGTTTACTGTAAAGCCCTTTTGATGTGAAATGGAGCTGCTTGAGATACAAAACAGACTTAAGACACTTAAACAGATCTCATCTACTGTATAATCTCTCATCTCACTTAGCCCAGTCAGTCAGTGACTTAGTAACTCTGTTGAATAGGTTGTTACAGCACGAGGACCCTTGGCTATACCACATATCATAACAGTTGGTGGTAAGTCAACATCTGCTCTCTCTCTCTCTCCCAGAATAGCTCAATATCCTAGAATAGCTTGGAAAAATCTTGCCCTGTTTATCCCGTCATTGACATTTGATCTTTGCTGTAGAGGAATTATATATAGTGCACATTTTGACATGTCCTGTATGTTGCAATATTGCGGTATACAGTAGTAATTCAGTTTCTCCTCCCACAAGCATCAATTCTTAGTTTCTATTCATTCAGAGACGGATCCGTTTAATTGCTAGGTATTGTATTTACACTAGGCATTTGCGTTTGTGAGTTGGTGCACTTATAAATTCAGCATGTTTATGGTAAAAGACTGAAGGGTCTGTCATTCATAGTCACGGTCATGATGAATAGAGACATTTGTACATCCATTGCTCATTCTGATTATGTCAACCATGCGTCTATTTTTTGAGAGGTGCAGCCTTCCTCCAGTTTTGGTTCATGATTATTTTTTGCTTCACTCATGATGACCGTTTTCGTGGTTACCACATTGATTTTACAGGCCGAGGACAGACACACACATGTTTCCAAATTGCCAGTTCTGCCGATAAATGGGTGTGATCGCCTCTAAAAACATTTATCTAAAAACCATACCAGATATTAACTACATTTGTTGATGACATGTAATATAGAGTTAATGAGGTAAAAGTATTAGGATGTATCTGGGCTGTTGATCTAAATGGCGAGGATACTATCCTGAGGCTATGAGGCAGTGCTCCAATAACAGAGACACCAGAATCAATGTGTTCCCATTATCTGCTCTAAATGAACCAGTCTTTGCCTGTCAGTCAGGCAGGGGAACCTTTATCCATTAAGACTTTCTACTTTTGCTTTTCAAATGATATGAACAAAGAACAAAATGAATCAAAATCAAAATATTGTTGACTTGAAGGGAAATACCAGCTCAAACAAACATTTTATGGCCTCATAAAGTCAGATCCCCATTTATTGTCTATGGAGCAGCCCCAGAATTTACATCCCAATTACATCACCGAGTGGAGGGTTCTGGACGGTTCTCTCTCATTTCTAGCTTTAGGAGAGAGTGGTGCATGTTCACAAATACTAACTGAACTGTCCTGGGGCAAAATAAGAACATACAGTATGTGAATTCTTAAAATGGGTGGTATTCCCCTTTAAGTTGAGTATGTAATATTATCTGGTATATAAATTAAATAGCAGCACTATGTATACATTGTTTAAAAGAAATCTGTCAAGTTATAGCACAATTAGAAGTACAGTACAGGTACAGGTTCTGGTCAATTAAGAAATCCTGTGTTCTATTTTATCTCAATGTTACCGGCATCTAGATAAAGGTAACATGTCACTTAAAAATATCAATATTTCAACATTTATACAGGCCACATTTGCTTAGCTGTAAGAAGCTGTTGTTTCATATCATCAGACGGAACATCGAGATAAGGGCAACGCATCAAGATTGTGATATATATATATTTGAATGTGTCAAATATGATGAATGACTGTTGAGATACAGACGCTTCCCTGATGCTGTTCCCAAAGTAGTCATCCTGCACCACAAACAAACTGGATGCCTAAAGCATTTTGGGAACTGAATCTGTCCTGAGTGAAACCAACTGATATTCATGTTGAAGAGCAGTTATTTTTATGACTGCAATACTGTATGACTGTCTTCCCATTGGGTCAGAGTTGAGCAGAGAGATTTGGTTCTTGTTTTGCACCACATCTGCTTGGCTGTGATTGGACATGAGGTAGCTCATGCTTTTAGGTAAAAGGCTGAAGATATGTTGGGAAATACTTGACAGTGGGTTCGTTTCTGTGTAGATTTGACCATCTGCAGATGTCTCAAGGGTTCACGTTCCTCTTGATGAGGACATCACAGGGCTTAGGAATTAGAAAAGACCAAAAGTTTAAACAAATATGACACCACCTCATTTGCCTGCAGTAGTGTTTATGATACCAGCCAGTAGAGCTGCCCCTCTTAGTTGACTAATCATTTGGTTTGGTCTTAGTCGACCAAGACCTTGTTCGTCAATTAGTCCTTTGTAATGCTTTTGTCCATGCTGGATGAGTTATTTCCTGAAACATGATAAGAACATCTCTAGTAAGCACTAGATTTAAAGAGGTCCCTCTGCAAGACTGCATGTGGGAAACACAATTTTGCCCAACCTTGCCAACAACCTTGCCCTCAAGCAGGCAGCTGAAAGTATTGTTTATACCCCAGTCCTCTCTCTCCACCCACAGTGAGAGCCAAGGACAGAAGGAGAGATGTCAGAGCTCGTTGTTAAAGGTGCACCGATATGGTTTTTTGAGTCCGACACAGATATCTATTTTTTTCCTACCCATATCAGCTGCTACCGATGCCGATACCAGCTGTTGGAAACATGCCTAGTGTTGAGTGTTGAGGAGATGACAACACTCCTTGTAACAAATAAAAGACACAACTATGTAAATTAAAGGAGAAATGATCTGCAATCTGTTTGTTCTTTAAACAAAGCTATTGTTATTGTTTTGTTCACTTGGCATGTGTATTAAGCAAAACTCTACCTGTACAGAGGTAACAAAAATGGCAATTGGCAATACAATTGGCCAAATATCGGATGTAAAAATAAAACTGGAGCAATAACAATTGTGCTTTTTAAAGTAATAATCTCTAATATTTTCATATAAATAAATGTCTATTTTGCCACACTCTATCACCAATTATCACCAGCACAATAGTGATTCTACCTATATCCAGTTCATGAATGCTTTCACATTTGCTGCTCTAAACTGTGGTGTCTGGTAGGACATTCCAAAGAAAATCATCTGGCACACAGGAAGTGATGCGTTTGACCTCACCAGCAGCAATAGCAGTTTGTTTGGAATGAATAGAAGACTAACTCAATAGTTAGCATGATTTTTCAAGATGGAAAGCAAGTCAATGCAGTGCAAAATTGCAAAATCGCAATAGCAAACGCTTATCACCAATATATGTTGGTAAAAAGAAAAGAAGAGGATCTTGCGGATCTCCACTGTTGGGCCCATATCGGCCAATACCAATTGTATACAATTATATCGATGCATCCCTATTTATTTTTCCAAACCATTAGTTATTACCAAAGTCTCATAGTGTAGTAGGATGATCTGGTCACTGCATGTCAGGTCGTGATGCATGGCTTTTCAGTCAGATAGATCTGTATCATTAAAATACATTTGGATTAAAGCAGTTTTTGGAGCAATTTATTGTGGTGGAAAAACAAAGTACATTATTGCCAGTTACAACCCTGCCTCTGTTTTGTCTGATTTCAGTAGGTTGATTCTTCCTGCCTATTGACATTTATGGGCAGTGATGAAGATGTTTGGCATCTTGCACGCTGAACACCTTTCTCAATGTGCTGTTTAATTGTAGACATAAGTTTGCATCTGCCAAACTCTCAATTTTCATCTGTGTAAATCTCGGAGGTTGTAGATTAGCTGAATGCTGGGTTCTGCTGAGCTTGTTTTCTGGATTTATTCCACTCTCTGTCTGGCAAGAGATCCTGCTGGTTTCAGCAGCAGCAGCAGCTACATAGTGCTATGGCAGGGCTCAATTCACTTTCAATTCAATCATTTCAAAATCTAAACAGAAATTGCTTTTTATTTACGCACAACAGAGCATTGCTTCTCAATTGGCTGGATAGGAAAACCTTCTCATACTGAAGGTTTTTCAATATTTGAATTTTAAAGTAATCCACTTCCCGACTTGGTTGAATTGAAAGTGAACTGAGCACACCTATGGCAGCTTTTCCAAAATGAAAATCTGGAGAAGAAAGCATCGATTTCTGTCTTGAAACTACCAATCATGAGCACCTCTCTATTGATTGAGTGTTGTTTTACATTCAAAATATTTTCATTTGACCCTGAGGTAGTAGTAAAATGGCAAAACTAACAATGGCCACTGGAGGGTGCAGTAGACATAAGAATCTCAGCCACAGTGAAATACTGGATATGATGTGTATTATGTGACATGGTGATGTGTTCAAAATGTTGTAACCTCACACTTAAGGCCCAAACTCACATCCCACATTAATCTATTGTACTAAAAATATCATGCCGGATACTAAAAGAACTCCAAGGCGTCATTATTACTTCATTTCTAGTGGTCGCTAGTCTTCCTGGGGCAGTGGTATAAACACGGGGGGGGAGGCTATATATATATATATATATATATATATGTTCATATATAAAAATATCTACAGCATTAAAACTATCAACAGGCAGTTATGAGCAAAGTGCCCCATTAAATTACATCACTTCTGCCTGTAATCTAGCTCTGCCAGTGGTTCAAGCATAACTGGTATTCACAGGAAAGCGAAATAGTACAAAACTGGTACACATTAAGTTGGCTTGACAAAGCCAAATTACCGATATTTTTATTGCCTTTTTGTCAACGCTACTCCTCCTACAGGTTTGAAGCTACCAGCTTCAAAATTTTTGGGCATCTTCAGGGTATGCCCGTGCAGTGCGCCTGTGCTTTTTGTATGCATAGCTCACGTCTATCCTTTCTTTCACTTGTTTTTCATCCCTTTTTTCTCATAGACTTATAAAGGGGTATGGCTATTATCAACTTTTAAGCTAGAGCCTTCCAACTTGCTATACAATTAAGGCCATGCCCAACTAATGAATGTTGATTTGTGACTCCAGATAGGCCTTTGGAGGAGCCAGGCTGGGGCAGGTTGGAGCTGGCTGCAGTGATCCTGGTGCCCTCTTGCCTGCTGTGTGTGGCCGTCCTGCTGGGGGTGTTTGCTGTGCAGGGCCAGCGTTGTGCCTACAGCCGGGCCCACAAACAGGATGCAGAGGAGCCCCTGGATGACCAGACCCTCATGTCACCTGACAAATGTCTCAAGGATCTGATCTATGACATGAGCACCTCAGGGTCTGGCTCTGGTAAGAGAAATGTTGTTATTTATTTCAGAGTCCAGGGCCACGTTTCCCAGTATGTACTTTAATGTTCTACGAAGGCTTCTAAGGAATACCTTTCAAAAGGAGCTACCGTTCAATAGCCTACAGGTGAATTACTTTGTTAAATTAAAAGAAAGGTCTAATGTTAATCTGTTTTTGTCGCACAAGATATAGACTACATTGTAGCAGGATCCGCTGTTTTTTCTCTGCAGTATAAAAATGATCATAGATGAAAGGCAAAAATGCATCTGTGGAAATTGATCATGATTAATTCTACACCGGGTCTGCAACAACATTTTAACCTGCCTGGGTCAGTAGTGTAAAGAGGGTATTAAATTAAATATTGCCAAAGCATTTTATATCTTAGTCTGCCCAGCAAACATTACCTGGTGGCATTGATGTCCTCCGTTCCAGCAGCACTCATGACTGAAGTGTGTTCTGTTTTCACCGTTTCTCTTCCCTTCCCTTGACCACTCGCCCTTGCTCAAGGGGACAGGGATACAAAAGACCTCCGCTGAATGAAGAGGTCTTGTCTTTTTGCAATGATGGGTCTGTTGAAAGGGAAGCTCATGCTCTACTCTCTTCTTCTTCATCCTTGTCTCTTCACGGGATCGGACATGCTCTACTGTGATTTATATAATGATATCGGCGATTAACTCTTTGTACAACTTTCCATTCAAAACCCTCATTTTATTGATCTTGATTAAATTAATATAGTGTGTGAAATTCTCATCTATCTGGTAAAAACAATGTGAAACAACGCGAAAGCCTGCCACCTTGTATACCTGAAGTACATGAAACCACTGTGTTTTAATGTTTTGTTTTTGTTTTTTTGTGTCTGCTTCATTACTTTTTTTGGTCCATATTTAGTTTGGTCCGTATTTGTCAGTTGTTTCTTTGTAGAGTGACACTTAAGGGGCACTTCACCCAAAAAAAAAGAACATATTTTCCCTCTTACTCGGAGTGCTATCTATTCATCCAGATAGTTTCATTGTGATTTGCTGAGTTTTGGAAGATATTTGCTGTAGAGATGTCTGCTAATACAATGGAGCTGAATGGAATTGAGTTTGTGCCAAAAAATACATTTGAAAAACTCAATGGCAGTGTCTCTTCCCAGAAATCATGACATGGTTACTCAAGATAATCCACAGCCCTAGTTGTGAACAGTTTCATTAACAACTATTATGGCAGGTGTGCTTTGGTAGAAAATAGTTCTCAATGAAAATGTTCACAACAAGGTAGTTTTTCAAATGTATATAATCCAATGCTATTCAGCTCCATAGTATTAGAGTGACGGCAGACAACTCTATGGCAGATATCTCCAAAACTCAGCAAATCACACCAAAACTATCTGGATGGATAGATAACACTCCAGGTAAGGGGTAAAATATGTTGTTGTTTTTTATCTTAGGTGAATTCAACATCTGTCAACAACATCTGTCTCACAGTAGCTAATTTACCTTACTTTTCATTACTTTACTTTGTTTATTTCTACAGTGACAATGCACATCAATCAATATTATTGTACATTTGCCAGTATTACTTGGCCAACTGCAGTTGTATTAGTATCAGCAGCGTCCTGCATGTCGTTAAGAGAATCCTCTGTCACTCAGAGGTCCTGTGTTATGGTTTTGCTTTGTCTCTTGCAGGCCTACCGCTGCTGGTCCAGCGGACCATCGCACGGACCATCATCCTGCAGGAGACCATTGGGAAGGGTCGTTTTGGGGAGGTGTGGCGGGGGAAGTGGCGGGGAGAGGATGTGGCAGTGAAGATCTTCTCCTCCAGAGACGAGCGGTCATGGTTCCGTGAAGCTGAGATCTATCAGACCATCATGCTGAGACATGACAACATCCTGGGCTTCATCGCTGCTGATAACAAGGGCATGTCAATGGAGAGGGACACATTGGAGATATAATGGCCACAACAACCATATAGTAATACAGTCATAAAGGGAAAGGGAAGCAATTTACTAGCTTGAGTTTGTTACCTTGTGCTGTTGTAAAATATTAAGTAAGTTAAGAGAGAGGAGGGAGAGAGAGGGTACAAGAGAGCCATTTAAAGCACATGTATGATTACAAAAATATATGGGCATCAGTCATTGAATAAGACTTTTTCAGATGCTAACTTAAAGGTAGAATCCGTAATGCCGTAAAACAACGACATCTAGGCAAAAGAGCCTTGCTGGGTATTGCACATTTTTTGTTTTGTTCAGAGTGGGGGTTGGAGTTGAGTGTGGATAAGGGAAGGGCTGCTGTTGCTGGCCACACCTCAGGCTCTGTCAAGAGAGGTCTGGAGAAATTATTAAACTCCAACCCACACATCCGGCCAAAACAAAAAAAAACATAAACAAAGTGCAATAAAAAGCGGTGCTCTTTTGCCTAGGGGGTCGCTGTTTTGACGACATTACAGATTCTGCTTTTAAGTAACCGTCTTCGCTCTGTGTTACAGACAACGGCTCGTGGACTCAGCTGTGGCTGGTCTCAGAGTACCACGAGCACGGCTCCCTGTTTGACTACCTGAACAGGTACACTGTCTCTGTTGAGGGCATGATCGTCCTGGCCCTGTCCATCGCCGGCGGACTGGCACACCTCCACATGGAGATCATCGGCACTCAGGGTAAGGCAGTGTTCAGCTGATTTATTACTGCATCAAAACGATTAGGGTAATGTCACGTGAGTTGTCTGTCACAGATAAGTACACTAAACTGACTTTCTGATACTTTCCTGTGATTGTTTAAACTTCACAGCACTCAGTATTTTGTCCTGTGTGGCAGACCACTCATGACACCTACGAAGTGTAAACAAACCATGCATGCAAAGTATTTGCAAGTACTATTTGGCCCAGGTCTGTTTGGTTGATTAGTTCTAGTCATTTGTAGGTGAGCCCTACACATCTGCTAAGGCCCTTGCATTTATATGAGTTCTAGAGCATTATAACTATATTTGGAGACTCCTTGAGTGGGGTGTAATACACCTGTTGCACACAATTTATTGCAGACCCATTGGGTTTTATATATTATCAATATCAAAATACACAAATGTTAAATATACACTATTAAACTCATTTCCACTTAAAATCATTTTATAATGAGTATTTGGCAACAGTTGGCATGCATGTTTTGTGTTTTAAGTCAATTGTGACACATTATTTTTTATCAACTTTCAACCTTTTACATATATGGAAATAATGATAAAGGTGATGTATCCCCATAATAGATTCTTATTTATAGCGGATGTGTATATAGTATATATACATAGACATATATAAGCATACCTATGTATCTGTCAGCCTTGCTTTCTTTATACATCTAACATCAACACTAAGAGTTTATTGTATGCAATAAACTGGCCTGAACAGGAATCACTTTTCTCAGAAAGTGTGTACTATTATTAGAATTGGCGATGTTATGGCATGCATCCATTGCAGGCTAATTGATTATTCAGTGACATAATGGGTAATGTTTAAAAAAAAAAAAAAAAACATTTAAATATTTATTTCACAAGCACTGATGAACCTTATTTTATTACAAATGGATCACTGGGACACCATACATATACCCACACAATTATTTGTATTAGTATAACACAAATATTTTCGGGGTGACAGACTGGTGGTTTATGCTGTGTTCCCTGCTGTGTTTCAGGGAAGCCTGCCATTGCACACAGAGACATCAAGTCTAAAAATGTCCTGGTGAAAAAGAATGGCACTGCGGTCATTGCAGACCTGGGCCTGGCGGTGAAACATGACTCCACCAACAACACCATAGACATACCGTCTAACCACAGAGTCGGAACCAAAAGGTAACAGACTGGTCTAAATATGCTAGATTATCTGTAGAATCATTATTTATGGTCATTTGTTTCTATGATGTAATTATTCAGAAATTAACAAGGTCAAAAGTATTTTAGCCAATACTATGATCTCGGAATGTAATTTATATATATATATATATATATATATATGTATATATTTTTGGGGCGTTTCTGCTTTATTAAACAGGACATTAGGTGACAGGAAATCAGGGTGTGAGAGAGGGGGGATGACATGCAACACACATCTCAGGCCAGATTTGAATAGGACGTTGTGATTATATGGTATTCACCTTAGCAGGGAGAGCCACCAGTGTTCATGAGCAGGAGGGACTCTGGAAGAACTAATCTAGCCTCCTTTGCTCTGTTTTGTTTATGGAACCTGTGACCCAGAGTACAGGTGTCTACTTTCTCGGCCCATCGGTGCCCTGCAGCGGTTCATATTGCAGCATGCTGTGTTTGTTTACATAGTGATGAGACCATTCCAGGTGCAAAGCCAGGGTGTGTACACTGGGACATAAAAAACGAAGAAATCACTGGAAGGTGACAGGTGAGGGCCTTGGAAACCATAATAAGACACCTGTTTACCTAAATCAGGCCAACTTATGTTGGTCAAAGAAATGTTCTTTTTCAATCAGCATCAAAACATGATGCACACTACATGCACACTACATAATTGTAAGAGGGGCTTTTTCCTGTGCAATTAAGCACTGGAGTGCACTTTTGTATTGGCGAGAAGTGCAGAGAGCAGGGAGAAACAAAACCATCTTATTATGGGATATAGCAGGTCAAAGTTGTTGTTAGGCAGAGCAGAATTGAAGGACAGTGGCTTTTTTACCTACCAGCTTTGGGCATCATAAGGACAAGGAGGTTTCAGAGGGTAACGATTTTTTAAAAAGGTGGATATTTATATTTACCAATAAATGTTACCATCAAGAGACTCGATGAGGCATGTTACCGGTAGGTAATGCCATACAGCACTTCCTTCCAAACAGAAAAAAATAACTGCAAGTAAACCTCTTCCTCGTTAAAGTGGCATCACAATTATCAATAAAAGCAACAGCAAATGACTGTCAGTAATATAAAGTTTGGGGATTTTGGAGTTGGAGCACTTTAAGTTACACTAATGCATTTAATGGCTTGTGTGGCATGGGTGATGGGTATGATGGATGACACAGCTAACAACCGGCTCTCATTATTATGATGAATTCTGTGATCTGGTGGACCTTCACAATGATAAAAATAGATTTAGAGAGGTTTCACATTGTGCAAGCAATAGGCAGGCATAATGGTGATAATTCATGCTGTTGCAATGGCTTGCTGGCCTGGCTGACTCTACATTTTGGGTGGTGGAACTAGGTGGCTGCTGGCTACCGACCAAAGTGGACTTAAACGCCTAGACTGCTCACACGGCTCTTTAAAGAATTTTAATTGAATTCTCTAAATTAGGGTTAAAGTAGCATAATAGTAGCACAGTAGTACAGTAGTATAATACTGGCATATTATTATATGTGGACTATATAATTTTACTAGCTGAACATGAATAAGATCTGCAGAAGATGCTGAATATTGTAGCTGAACGGTGCTGGAAATGGAGACTTGTGGTAAATCAGGACAGAACACTAATTATTCATTTTACTTTTAACTTTTAATTTTGGACCAACAGTATTGTTATATACGAAGCAGTATACATTTCTTGGCCTGACCTTGGACGAACGTCTGACCTTCAAGGAAGGCATATGTGTCTTAACTGATTCAGCTGGTAGAGCACTGGAGTCAGTACTGAACAAAAATAAAGCCTGTAAGGAATTAGGGTCCCATGCTTATGGGACAAGTCTTGTGTTTGTCCTGTTTCAGATTATGCTTCTGGTGTATGGCGTTTTCATGAACATCCACACTGTAACACAATTCAGTACAGAGCCATTTGATCGTTCCTGGAAGTTCATGAACTCACCCTAATTCTGGCTGTTAGTGGAGATATGTGATGGGAAACTCCAAATATCAGACATAAATGTGAGATACTTGGACTTTGGAATAGACTTGTAAGCATGCCTGAGCATAGACTCACTAGAATGATATTTAATTGAATAGACTTGTAAGCATGCCTGAGCATAGACTCACTAGAATGATACTTAATTGAATAGACTTGTAAGCATGCCTGAGCATAGACTCACTAGAATTATATTTAATTGGCCACTTCTAATGGTTACCCCTGTGCCAGTGAGGTGAAATATTTATTTTGTATGAACAACTTATTGTACATTTTTCAAAATAGG
This sequence comes from Parasudis fraserbrunneri, assembly GCA_900302295.1. Taxonomy (NCBI): domain Eukaryota; kingdom Metazoa; phylum Chordata; class Actinopteri; order Aulopiformes; family Chlorophthalmidae; genus Parasudis; species Parasudis fraserbrunneri. The sequence goes on along the minus strand of OMKL01151504.1, from coordinate 8,366 downwards.
TTATGGTGTGATATTCAGGACATTAGGAGTAAATTATTCCTTATGTATAAAGACGGATGGTCTGCTGACGTATGGTATAAACCAAAATTAAGAACATATTGTCTTATTAAGAATAGCTATAGCATTCAGAACCATATGTTGTGCGTAATCTATCCAAAAGTCAAAGATCCTTTTGTGCACAATTACATTCAGGTACATGACCATTAGCCCTAGAAACTGGTAGGGTGAATGGTACCCCAGAGAAGGAAAGATGTGGTTTGTTCTATGATCTGGGAGAAACTGAAAACATAACCTCTTTATACTGTCCTTTAAATGATGAAATAAGAAGTGCACCTTTTTTTTTTATTACATCTATTTCTACTCATTTATTTTGACTAGATGGTCATCAAAGATGTGAATTGTGTTTCAGGGAAGGTACTTTCTTTATGGCAAATTTTATTTGTACAGCATGGGAAAAAAGACAAAATACTTTGTATGTGTGAAATTGAGTTTGTATACTGGTGTTGAATTTTATGTTGTACACCATTGCAATGATTATATGTAGTGTGTTGCACGTTTGTGTGGCCAGGCCACCTTTAGGTGCATGACACAATAATAAAAATCAAATCAATCAATAAATCAATGGCCCTTTTGTGCCATTTTATGCCCAGGACATTTTGTTGCCTCTAACGGAGACATATGTGTGATTGTTTACTCACCTTTAAGGCCCTTTCAGACACAACACAACAACGGCACCACTGCACTGTGAAACCCATTATTTCCAATGGCTTGCACCACGCCACGACGGCTTCTGAGCAAAGTGCAGGTGTTTTTCTATCCATTAGACACTTAGAGGAATACACCAGTCCTATTGGGTTTTTCTATCCATTAGACACTTAGAGGAATACACCAGTCTTATTGAGTTTTTCTATCCATTAGACACTTAGAGGAATACACCAGTCTTATTGAGTTTTTCTATCCATTAGACACTTAGAGGAATACACCAGTCTTATTGAGTTTTTCTATCCATTAGACACTTAGAGGAATACACCAGTCTTATTGAGTTTTTCTATCCATTAGACACTGATAGGCATACACCATGTTGAGTTTTTCCATCCATCTTTATAGTCTTCATAGTACTGCAGACCTTGCTCTGCAGTGTTGTTCAGTGCGTTCAATGTCATATCAAGCGACCTGACGAAGATCCACTATGAAACAAAACTATAATATGTCATGATGTTCAGGTGTCTACTTAATATCAAGAGATGTCATTCAATTGCATCACCTTATTACACATCACCCATGCCCACACTCCACTAAATAACCTGTAGGAATCAATCCAGAGCCATAATCCCTCAGTTGAGTGCTGTGCATGTGCATGTTCTAGAAACTGCTTCCTCGTTCCCCTCGGGCAATAACTTTGATGACTGGCAGACAGTTCCTGTTTATGTGGTGATTGAATTAATGCACTTGACAGGAACAACGTAGTTTGCATTGGAATCGATAGCTGTAAACTTTTATTTGTGTCACTAACATTAGTGCTACCAGTGTAGTTGCCAGTGATTTACGATGTCATCAGGAAATGACCTTTTAGATGAGAAGTACATTTATAGACCCACAATCTCACTCACTCACTCACTCACTCACTCACTCACTCACTCACTCACATTAAGCCACTCTGCCCCTAGTGGCAGTTAACAGGCATGGCACTTTGACTCATATTCAGAGAATCTGTCCTCATGTTTGCATCACTGCATGTCCTTGTCAATTAAAGGGGCCTACACTAGCCTCAAATCACTGCAACAAAGCCACGTGTTGGGAAACGGCCCATGGATGATGTAAAATAGAGGTGCGATGACCAAGAAGTGAAACACGCTAGTATTTCCCCTCATTTGTCCTTAACGAGATTGTCCTCTGCAGGTACATGGCCCCAGAAATCCTGGACGATACAATCAACATGAGCAGCTTTGAGTCATTCAAGCGGGCGGACATCTACTCTTTGGGCCTTGTGTTCTGGGAACTAGCCAGAAGATGCTCAGTCAGGGGTATGTTGTCCCACACACACGCACACACACACACACACACACACACACACACACACACACACAGACACGCGCGTGCGCACGTATGTGCACATTGTAAATACTTTATTTGAATCTGCAGATCAAATCACATGTACAGAGGTTCAATATGCTTCTATGGATACAGAAAGCATCTTCTCAGCCATACTGCCTGGTTACCTATTACAGCAGAGATAGAACAAAATCCTGCAAACACACACACACACACACACACACACACCAGATAAACATTGATAGATAGATACGTCATCTTAAAGAAAAGGATTTGAAAGAAAAGATCCTTGAGTTTTTCACTTGTGGATGCCTGTGTAATTCTACATCTGTAGTAGTGCTTTTTGTGGGTGCCTGTGTAATTCTACATCTGTAGTAGTGCTTTTTGTGTGTCCAGGGGAACTCAGGTGGCTTGCTTTTCTCCTCTTCATGGAGATAGAACCAGGCACTCGAAATCCGATTCAATACCAAACGTATATTTGTCCGTCTCCGAAAAAGAAATTCCAGTCATCATTCTTTTATAATCATTCTATGCGCGTATCAAGCGCAATAATTATTCAATTAATTGACCCTTGGAAAAGTAATTTTGTGGTTTATGCTTCATATTTAAACAATCCTAATCCCAGTCAACATTTGATATAAAATCCACCTTCACATACACTTATTAAGTGGTTATGTCCTCACAGCTTGTGAGTAAACTCATCTGCTCCTGTTTAGAACAGGTGAAGAAAGGCATTGCACACACTTGTACACGTTTCATTTCAGAAACGTTTTTGCTTAGTTTTTTCCACACTTTGTGACTTTCACAATCAGCAGGTACAGAAACCATAGGACACTGCCTAGTGCAATGTTCACAATATTGACAATGTTGCCATAGCAACATTGCCAACAAGGCAGACATGAAACGATTGCTATCCGTCTGTACAAAGCTGATAAAGGCAATTCTGCTTTCTTGTCCTTTTGACAGGATTTCATGAGGATTTCCAGATGCCTTATTATGACTTGGTGCCTTCAGATCCGTCTGTGGAAGACATGAGAAAGGTGGTGTGTGACCAGAAATTGAGACCCAACATTCCTAATCAGTGGCAGAGCTGTGAGGTGAGGAGAGAATGTCTATCTATCTTGTTTTATCACAATGTAAGTTAATTATAAGCTTTTTATGGACAGTGGCTATGTTTACATGCACAAAAAATTCCATTCTTAACCTGGTTACTCAAGTAACCATGTGCGACACATGTAAATCTGGTTAAGCTCGTATTCTGATTTTGAGAAACCTGGTTAAAATGCCTGGCTTGCTCTGATTTTAAACAGGTTACTGTGGCATGTAAACATATTACTCCATTCACTATTGGTTTTCACCATCTGTGCAAACTTAGCCTTGAGTAAGGTAATGGCTCATGGGTACATTTTGAAATCAACAAAAAAGCATGGCAAATCCACAAATTGAATAATCATCATTGGATTTGTTTTCTGCATATTAAAGGTTACGGACTATTGTTCAATTAAAGAGGGAGAGGGTAGCAGCCTGGTGGGCACACCTGTTGATACTTTTTGCGGGTGGATTGTTCTGTTGGTGGGACAGCTAGACAGGAATATTCTGCTTGGTACTGTGTATTTATGGAAACAAGGATACTCAAGGGCAGAATATCAAGGGTGCTTGTTAACAGCTAAACCTAAGTAAGACCTTAACCGGAAAATGGCCAATAGCCGGATTACTTAGTACATGTACAGTGTACAGCCTGACTGGTGATCAGTGCATATTTAAAATGCAATAGTTTTGCCACGGTAACCATAGCCATTATGGTAGTCAGTGATAGATTAGCAAGGTTAGCTGCCTAAGGATACAGAGACAGACGGACTAGAAACACTGTGACATTTCTGCCAGAAGCAATCAAGAAATATCACACTCAAGCTTGTACTATATACTGTATCAGCAGCAGATCAGCACAGCTGTGATGTGGTCGCTGGCACAAGGCCGCAAAGTACGAGCTTGAGTGTGATATTTCTTTTACACAACCACTTTTACTATAATCCTTTTATCAAGTAACTTATGAAAATGATTAAAACATTAATTATGCATATATGTTGTTTTTAATCAGTCTCCACCAACAAATACATTGCTGAAGCAATGTAAACTAAATAAATACCAACACAATGCATCAAATCAAACATAAAGAAAAACAGAGAGATACTTTTACAGGTACGTTTTTGTGTTGTAATACTATATAGCAACACTCATGGAATGACTCTCAGCCAATCACATTGCTTGGTCAAATCTAACTGTTATATCGCTGGTGATATACATTAGCACCATAAATGATAAACAGTATTTTCTAAAGACCTTGCAGTGGTACAGTGGTAGTTGAAGAGGACGTGGGTATAATGTGACCCCAGTTCCCAGAATATCATATAGTATAAGTGAAGCACAATATTTATGATAGTATAACAGTATAATAAAGTATATTACCTAGATAAAGAGGTTGGTACTGTACTCTGTAGGTTATACTCTATTTAACTGCATGTACCTTCAACTAAACTGCTGCCTTCCTTGTGACAAAGTGAAGTCTTGTTTTTCATATTGTTGTACACAAGTAGTCGATACACTGTATAGTCCCACTGTCCCTCTCTAAGTTAAAATTACTTTGGGCCTTTCAGCTAAATGACACTAACTCCTTGTTAATTCGTCAGGCTTTGCGTGTCATGGGAAAGCTGATGAGAGAGTGCTGGTACGCCAACGCTGCTGCTCGGCTCACCGCCCTGCGGGTCAAGAAAACCGTCTCTCAGGTGACTGTCATCAAGGACGTCAAAGATTAGCCAGACCTGCCCTCCCACAGATCAGCACCGGTGCTGGCGCCGGTGGTGGCAGAGGACTTAACTGAGAGTCGCTGCCGGGGGGGGGACAAACCGTCCTCCGTCCAACTGCCTGAGGTTGTACCACGTCAGGACACGTCTACACTGTAAACACTCTGCTTGATCAGCTCTTTGTTGATGCCAAAGGATCGTGGGAGGCGTCCAGGACAGCCGTACATAATGTAATTGGACTGAACTGCCCATGTTACTACAGCTTGTACTTTCTGCAGGAAGAGCTATCCGAAGAAGAATGACATATACAGAGTATATAGAGATTATTTTTGCTACCTCATACATTTGTTTAAGTGCCCAAAGCTTGAAGTTGCACATCAAAATGCTTTTGTGCCATATTTTGTAAGACGTAGTGATAAGTGGTGCGCTTACCGACTGTGAAAGTTACTGAGTAACACATCCTTACTGCTCTGCCTGATTCTACAGGACGTACACATGGACCATACCTATGGACCTGAACCATAGCAACCCTTACCATAACACTAAACCCCACCCCCCATTTTGCACTTCAGTTATCATATTTTTCTTTGTATTTTGGACAGAAGATTAATGAGAAGAAAGTTTAACTTTTATTCCACAATTTACTGTAAATGCAGTCTCCCATTTCAAAGAAGAAAATAATTTCTCCATTAAAGGGGAACACCACCCAAATTAAAATTTCCGTGGCCTAGGAAAGTTAAATCAATATTTGTGAACATGTGCTACTCTCTCCCAAAGCCAGAAACCAGAGAAGTAGGACTCAAACTTGTGATGTCATCAGGTATAAAGTCTGGAGTTGCTCCATTGAATGGGACACTGATTTTGTGGACCCACAGAATGTTTTTTCTTCTTTCTTTTTTAAATTGTATAAATTAATAAATTTTTTATACCTAAATGAGTTTTATTCTATAGTAGTGTCCTCAGTTCTGAAAACAGAAAATGTACCTATATACATTCCCCTGGGTCTATGGAAAAGCTCCAGACTTTATAACCAATGACATCACAAATTAGAGTTTTAGTTGTTGTTGTTTTTTTATTTGGGAGAGACTAATATTTTTGGACTGTCTTAGACCATGGGAATAACAATGAATCCTTCATGTGGGCATAGTTTTCCTTTAACTTTGCAAACCGGATGATCTCACAAGTTCAGATTTCGAGAGATCACCTCACCTGGCTTGTGATGTTGGTAATATTGAACATATCTAAACAGTTTTTGGGTTTTTGTTTTACAAGATCTTATCTAAGTTATTTATCTTGCTTGCAATGTAAAGATAAGCTAATTGTTATTGAAAAGAGACATCCATACATATTATGTATTTACATGTGAACATAATTATTTCCTATATATACTGTATTTTTCATCTAAAGCCTTCAGTGCAGCACCTTGTAGATTGACCACAAATTTACATTCAGTGCTATATATACATTTATGAATGTATACTGTATGTTTTGCATTTATACTCAACTCGTGATGGGATTTTTTCACACTGGAAGCATAGGCTATATAATATTGATTCAGGTTCTGAATTCAGATCTATTATTTTCTAAAGATCATACTTCAACTTACCAACTCAAAAATAAATCAGTAACAATGTAGCTACTTTAGGGGGCACAAATAATGCTTAAGTAACCAGGAACTAATGAGAAACTAGGCTATATGCTAACAAAATGTAGGAACATATATTCTGAAACTGCTAGTTAACTTTTAGAATTAGAGCTAAACAAGAAGAAATTGGGGATTTGAGAGTCAAATGGAAAGTTCTTCACTAAATGTGTTATTGTGAAGCGAAGTCGAAGCCATTCTGGAAGGATTTCCCTGCACTGAGACATTAGGTCTGAGACTTGAGCAACTGATGGCTAATCAACAGTTTCTTAGCGTAATATATACAGTAGTTCCTCATTAGTTCCTATAGGTAATTCATTATTATTGTTGTGCCTCCTAAAGTGTTACCATTTAATCTACAAAGCATAAATATGCAGAATGCTCCAAATGTAAAAGATTGTGTTAGCAAATAAATGTATCTAAATGTAGTAAGTATGATATTTGATTATGTGTACTGTTTGAAGTAGTAAATCAGTATAACATAATGTATTACTCTGTCTGTGTCTCTGTGAAGAGTTAAGTGGAGGAGCACAGTCTGTAGTTTGAACAGACTGCGGGTTGGGTGCACATATGAGCACTAATACCATTGTCAGACATGGCTTGTAAAGCCTTGGCATAACAGCAAAAAGGGGACGCAAGGTAAATCTGCTGTGTATATGTAAATGTGTGTGTGTGTGTGTGTGTGTGTGTGTGTGTGTGTGTGTGTGTATATATGTACTGTATCTACAGAATGTGTTGTACTGACATATGCCAATGGACTTTTTTTTTTTTTTTTCTTCTAACATGTGAAGTGATCTTGCATGTCAAAGTCTGGATTTCAGTTGTAATTGCTGTTTTTATAAAAGGGGTGCTGTGGAGAAAACTCCAGAGTTCATATCCACCATGATTTTTAACTAATGTATTGTTAAATACATGTATTTTATGTATTTGCAAATGATGTTTACTTTTTTGTTGTGGCTAATGCAGATACTATAAGCTACATCTATGTGGCTTATCTGTATTAGATTTGTTACATATGTTATGTATGTTAGTGTATTATGTTAGGGTACATGTGAGAAAACTGAATGTAGCCTACACATTTAGCGGTAAATGTGTACATTCACACCTACATGGTAAATCACCACATTTACCTTGGGAAATGTACACATTCACCGCCCCACTGGTAAATGTGTACATTGATTGGTTAAATTACCACAGATTTGGTGAATGTATACATTTACCGGTAAATGTGCACATTCACCGTTTTCCCACATTTATTGCAACACACACGTGCATATCTATTTTTACACTGCATACAGTTAATTAAATACATGGTCAATGTTGCATTGGCAGTTGTTACATGTTGAAAATGAGTCAATGTAGGCTACTGTTAACTGGTCAAATTTGAGGATCTCACAGTTGTAGGCTATCATTGAATTCATGTCATGTTCATAAATTATGTTTTTGTATAAGAGCGATCGCATCACTTCATATATGTAATTATTTTACAAAGCATTACAAAATAAAAAAAGAAAAGAAAATATACTGTATAAAAAAGCAGTACTGTGATATGTAGTGCTCTGCCTGTACCCAGTGAACAAGTTCGTTTTTTGCTAATTGTCTGCATTTGGATTTATGCTGAGCTGAGCTTTTATGAAGTCATGAGGCCTATGATTGTTGAGCCTGCCTCTCCAAGAAGCAGGTCACAGAGACACGAAATGTCCTGCTGTTTAGTTTAAGACTTGTCAGCTATTCCAAAGACTGACGATGACCCCCCCTCTCTTCGGCGCTCCCTCTCTTCGTCCCTCCATGTATGACACAACTTAAAGTTTTGCCTATTCGGGGAATGTAAAACAAGATCTACGTGGGTTTTTTCTTAATCCTCAGATTAG
>OMKL01151489.1:0-15900 GCA_900302295.1 Parasudis fraserbrunneri | reverse complement strand
AAAAAATCAAAAAATACAAATACAAATAAGGAGTGTTTGAAACTACAAAGTAACTTACACCAACAAATAAGGAGTGTCTGAAACTACAAAGTAACTTACACCAACAAATAAGGAGTGTCTGAAACTACAAAGTAACTTACACCAACAAATAAGGAGTGTTTGAAACTACAAAGTAACTTACACCAACACCATTTTCAGAATCAGAATCACTTTCTTATGTCTACAGGGGTTACAACTGAATTTGTTTATTTGTGCAAGAACATACAACAATCCATGTTCTAAACAGGACAACGCACAGGGCACATGACAGACGACATCTCACATAATGCAAAGAAAGCACACAGATGGACATTAGACTATTGTGCTGAAAACTTCTTCAGTGATTTAAAAATAAATAAATATGGAATAGGTATGTGTTTTGTTCTACTGGACAAATTTGAGTGAATATACTCGAACAAAAAAAAAGGTATGAAATTGTGTAAAGAAACAAATGCATCAAATTTGCAATGGTGACATACCTGCACAATATGCAAGGTCGCAAGTTGATGGTTTAACAAGCTTGTAGATGTAGTAGTCATCATAACAGCTCTTGACATGGATGCGACTTTGGGGAAAGTTGCAGCAGTTGCCTCTGTAACTAGAACAGACATTTAGCTGCACAACCCCATCTGACAGCCTGGGGTGAGGTTGTGTTATCCACATGGGAGCATGGGTTCCACACATATTTGTCTCCACACACCGCTCTGGTATCTGTGCACTGGCGTTCGCCAGGAACAGGCGATACCAGCCTTGCCAGTCAACATCTTGGTCGCAGTGTGGGCGACCATTCTCTCTGTTACTGGTCGCACGCCAGGCCTCATCCAGTGCAGTGTAGTGCTCACAAGGGTCTGCACATCGTTGGGACCCATTGACACCGATACAGTCCTCGCCCGGTGGACAATGCACGCTGCCACACTGGAACCGAACGGTTCCAGGACTGAATGAACGGAATGAGCTAGAGCTGCCGTCAGAGGGAGCCTCCAGGCAGTCAAAGGAGCCAGGTGTGTTCCTGCAGACCTGAGGTTGGCTACAGGCCGGGTCGGGCAGGGAACACTCGTCAATGTCCACACAGCCCTTCTCTGGTGACCAGTGGTAACCTTGGCGACAGCAGGAGGAGTCACTGCAGAGTGTAATGTTGTAACAGGTGAGGCCGTCGCCCACAAAGCCATCTTTACAGACGCAGGAGAATGATTGGCTGGTGAAGGTGTCACCTCTATCTTGGTTGACAGGTGAGTGTAGGCAGGTGGCTTGATCGTGACATGCCTCACAGCTGAGCACAAATGTTTCTGTGATAATTTACAAGAATTGAACATGATTGTCAGGGCCGTGCAGAGACCCCCCCTCCCCGCGCGCACACGCACACCCCCACCTGCACATGCCTCATTTGTTATAAACATGATATAAAAGGAAAAGTTATGCTTAGGTCAGGGAAAGTGTTGGCAGATGCTCTGTATGTTCAGGTCACAGTGTTCTCCCAGTGCAAGATTTGTCAAACTGCGACTAGATCTGATCAAAGTCTTGTAATGGCAGAGCATCCTACCTGACACGCTGAAAATGGAGAACAAACTACCCTGAATAATCTCTTCAAAGGAATCCATCACCAATATGATCATCTCTATTAATAGGGTAGGATAATAGATATACTTTATTATCAATTATAGATTTATTCACTTATTTAAAACAAATGCTACCACCGTGTACATTCAACTTTGGGAAAAGTAGAATTGAAGAGACGTCATACTATTCCAAGCCCCAAATAACAGCAGGACCGTTTACCTGAGACTGTAACCCCAGGTACAGTCTGTATGAACAGAAGTAACATCAAACCCCCCGTTGTCCTCATTATGAACCTCATCCTGAAGATCAGACACTAACCTGCTGGAAATCAACACAGGATTTGTAGACAGACTATTGCATGGAACAAACTCAAAAACAAATACAAATACAAATGCATGACCTTGTATTTAAGTTCTGTTTACTGTGCATTAACCACAACTCAAATAATTAGGGACGGAAAATGCAGACCAGACAAAGTTATCCTCTGCCTCTACTTACCTTGCAGAGGTTGTGTTGGGGAATTCACCAGTTGGTGGGAATTTCTGAATTTATACACTGTGGTGTCAATAAATCATGTGACTATTGGTTAAAAAAAAAAAAAGAGAAAAAAAAAAGAAGGAAATGTTCCATTGATATGACGGGAATGGAGTTACTTATTAATCAAAATGGAAAATAATCCTTCAAAGATTAAATTCAGATAAGACTGTCAAACAAAATTGATACAATTATGCCATTAAGTCCTGAGTGAGGGTTGTATTGCACTGAAATCAGTGCAGGAACAATAGCCTACTTTGTCCTGGTCTTCAAACTGTTTGCACATTCCAAACTCACAATTTGTCTCCTTTGACAACTGGCCCACCCATTTCTCACCACCATTTGTCAATAGCAATAACTAAACTAGCAGACAGAACATCAAACATTAGTTCTTTCATTAATTTATTAACTTCATCAAAGGGGTATATGACCCAGTTTCAGTTTTGAATTAGTTGTAAAGTCTAATGTTAGTATTTGCTAGCATTGATCCACCTGATATATGACCATCATTAAGTAAAGAATAATGAAAATGGAAATATTTGGAGTTTAAATTAAAAGATTATCATCTTACAAGGAATTAACATTGGGGCATTTTAAAATGATTTTTTTTTCACAGACTGCCCAGCTTTCAACATAGTGAAACAAGCTGTTAATGCAACAGGTGACCACCTCTCTCTTTCTCCCTGTAAAGCTGACAAATGTGATTTAAGGTGTTTAACCGTTATTGGTATGACACTTCTTTTATGGTTTACTGGACACATTGAGTACCTCCCTGTAAAATGTTGAAACAATCTCAAACTTCTCCTTTTGCGTGTATATGTGTGTATGTGTGTGTGTGTGTGTGTGTGTGTTTGGTGGTGTTGGGTACCAAGCACATAACGCTTTCATATTTTCTTGAAAAGGTGTGCTTTAATGGAGGAGAATGTGTTTTGCAACCTTATGTAAACAGAGAATGTACTCTAATGCAATTCAAATACTTGATAGCGTGAAACATGAAGTGCGTGTTGTAAGTGTTGACCTGAAAAGCTGCCCCAGTACAGTTGGCCGACACCGAAAAAAAAAAAAAAATGAACTACTCTCAAGCTGACGCACATTGACACAGGCAGTTAATTTTTTATATTTTAAATAAAGAAAAGGATATTTAATAAGACTATAATCATCTGAATGTGAAAACTGCAATTGTTCTCTATTCTTTTATTTGTATCACCGTAAGTTTCTTAATCTTTAACAAGGATTCTGAAGTGCTTTGACCTTTTTTATGAATATTGGATCTTTTCCGCAAGTTTCCACCATTTCACAAGAAAGGACTTTCGGTCAATGTTTTAACCTGAAACACAACAGATTTAATTGAGGTCAAAGTCTCCAGTTTTCACTCTGTGAATCTTGAAACGGGACAGGGGGGAATATTATCTGTGTAACTCTCAACACTCTATTTTGTCTGGATCCAGTTGCAGTGGAATATGGAACATATGGAGTTGACAATATATCCGCCCTCTCCTATAGACCTTTTCAAACTTCACAACATAAACATTCTAAATGGGCCACAGTAATAAGGAAAAAAACAACACATATTGGCCATGAGGGGGAGGTGCCAAGCTGTTGTGGTTGCGTATGGATCTTCCACACGCTACTGAGGTCCCTGACAGTATAAAATGAATAAAGTGTAAAAATGGCCAATATGTGTTGTTTTGTCCTTATTACTGTGGGAGAGTGCAATCATCCAATCCACCAAGCAACTCAAAACGAGAGTGAATACCAACAGAAGAATATTGCAGGGGATTTTGGCAAATTATTTTGGGTCGCTAGCCACACGCTTAGCTGTGTTGCTCATTCCACGAATGCACGATCCTTACAAGTTGTACCTCGTTGTAAAGGTGACTAATCAGGCTTTCCAATTATATAAAATACAATACCAATTGGTATTATTAAAGGGGAGGAATAATCGACCGAAATAACGTTTCCAAACTTTTTTTTAGGAGTTTATATTTCAATTTCAATGACCCCCAACGTGTTGTGTTCAATGTTTTGTAGGACAGCTTGAATGTCCCAGGTCTTGTTTTGGCAAGCTGCCACTATTACTGTTGACTTATGTAATCAGAATTATAAGAATTATATAATTATTGTAATCAGTTATTTGGGTTGATAACTACTCTGTCAAAGGTAACTAGATGTATCTGTGGCCAAATCTTACATTACAGACTTTACTGGCTGAAAAAGAGATTTTGAACAAATGTTCAACATTTTGGACATGTATCATTTCCCATAACTTTTCAAGGCCTGGAAAACACCCATCCATGACTAGTTCAGGTTTTCCATGACAGTATAAACCCTGTTACAATAATATTTGGTTCTGGCACAATATACAGTTTGATTATTGTTCAATTTGACAAATCAAAGACATACTCAAAAGTTAGCATGGTAATTTATTGATTGGTTCAAGTGATGCAAAGGATCACAAAGAATCCTGATTAGTTTTGTATCTTTAGGAAGCTATACCAACCGTTGAAATGAGAGGATAACAGTAATAAACATTTTTATTTTTTATTAAAGTAATAGGCCTACTGCCAAACATAATACTTAAGCTTTGAAAAGCAGGCACTTAAGTGAAAACCAAGCAAACACTAGAGTATGGTGCAATCTACAGGACTTCATGATCTTTTCTCTTATCTATTTGTTTGAGCTAATATGGACAGACTTGTTGCAAACTCATTCCTTGTAGCTACACTGTTGGTCCATGGGATTTCCCATTGGATTTCCCTTTAAAAACAAACAAACAAAAGAATGAGTGTATTGTAAACTCTGGGCGATGTACATCTGAGACCTTCAGTTGACCTCTATTTCATTGATGCCTGCAAGGTGCACAAAGATGGCAGCCTACAGAATTTATGTTATTTGGTCACAATGCACTCCCAGTGTTTGTTCCGTCTATTCCTTTCTGTTTGAACTGGCAAGAGCGGACACTGAAATTTGGGTGGCTTGCACTGTGGGATGGGTATGAAAAAGTAATGACATCAAACCCATGGGAGCTTTAATTTTCATGCACCTAATCCATTCACATAACAAGATCACTGAAGAGTGGATGGAAACCCCACCCAAACACATTATTCCTTGGCTGTAAAGTGTTACTGATCTCCCACTGGGGGAAGTAAAGATTTCCCAGTGATGCAATAAACTGACTGGGTGTTACTACAGCTTGTGGATCGTATCCCACCGCAGGTGAGCTCATGGTTACGGATGCAGGATATCGCCTCTGTTGGAACTTGGTTTCACATGCATTTTGTACCCAATTTTGGAATTGCTGAAAACCAGTCGAAGTATGGCCTGGTTATTGAAGGATCAAGATATTAATATTGTACTTCTAGGTAGCATGTTAAGCGTGACTGCCAGACTTGTTTTTATTTACAACATGACACTAGCCACGATAATGTTGTAATTACAAGTCATTTTTTAGTCTGACAAGTAATGGCAACATTTTAGGCTTTTTTGTAAGATGTCTATTAATGTAGAATGTAGGATAAACTGTCCCGCTATTTGACACAACTGTTTACTTTGGGATAATACACTTAAAGCTGCACTATGGATGATAGGCACCCCGTGGCCGTGAGAGGTAACTACACTTTGTTTAAACATGGAATTTAAGAGAAAATGCAGACAAAAAAATGTATTTCTTCAACCACTGGGTTACATTTGTTTCTTTCACATTTCACATCTTTCACCTTTTACGGATTTTGTGCCTTGCAGGCAATTTCAATCTTTCATCCATAGCTGTAGGGAGGGTTTTCTCTTCTCAGCCCAACTCCGTGATTTTTTCCATGAAAAAGTTACATAGTGTAGGTTTAAAGGTAAAGTTCATATATTGTTAGTGAACTCAACAAACGATGAGAGCATTGCAATCGAGTGCAATCCAATAAAAAAAAAATTAACTCTGTGATCAGCAATGTCACTAACTGACCAATTAATTAAAATTAATTAATTAAGGAAGTCAGTAACTCACTCACACTTTACCACTCCGCTCCAAGTGGTGGCTCACAGACATAGCACTTTGTGTAAGACCAGTTCAATCTATGCAAGAATGCTTTGCATCTATGACACCCGTGTGTCCTTGTTTCCTTAAATGTCTGCTCAAGTGTGCAGACTGAGTGAACTTCCTCCCACAAATCGTGTAAGCATACAGCTTCTCCTTACGGGCGACTCCTGCAATGCACCTCCAGGTTTTGGTAATGGGCGAAGGTCTTCCCACGCTTGGTACAAAGGAAAGGCCTCACTTCCCTGTGGTTCCATCGACAGCACGACAGGCTATGACCTTTTCTGGAAGCCCTTCCCAAACTTGGAGCAGAAAAAGCTGGGCCCTCCAGATTGGGAACACATGTGATCTTTAAGGTGTTCTGAGATCGTGAAGCCGTGTCCACACAACTCACAGATGTAAGGCCTGGCGTGGAACTGGCGTGGAACTGTGGAACCTCATGTGTCTAGTTAGATTGCTTTTGAAATTGAACCCACGGTTTACAGATGCTACAAGTAAAAGGCTGTTCAGTTCCGTGGACTGGCAGATGCTCCTGCAGTCCGCCCTTCCTTGAGAATGTCTTCCCACGGGTCTCATAATATCCAACAGTCGTTTCTCAATGAACTTATCATTAGCTGCTCTATAAAATTTTATTAGGAGTTACTCAAGAACTGCCTGTCAACTAATGGTTTGAGCAGTTAGTTCCTCATTTGTTCCCTGGACCTTATTTAAAGTGTTATCAAAAAATCTAGCGTTGCGAGCTCCCACAATTGTGAAGCAGAGGCGCAACACACACCTGCAGAAAGAATAAGGTTCTCAAACATTTTCAGGTCAAGGACCCCCAAATTGATATGCAACAAGCTGTGGGTCCTTATTTGATAAGATTTTTGAGACCCCTATCTGAGAAGGCAGTTGTTGTTAAGATATGATTTAGTATAGAATTCCATAACCGACTATAGTGTAGGTGGAGAGATAAGCGTGGAAAGTGAAACCTATGATCAGAATAGTAATTCTTCTACGTTGCGCTAACTTCTACTGAGTAGAATATTAGTGAACCCCCTCAGGGACCCCTGGGGGTTCCACAGGACTGCCTGCATGACCTTTTGTTACTAGTAGTTCCATATTGCATAAGGGTACAGCCTATGGGAGTGGGGCCCCAGGCTTGGTCTTTGCTCAGGGCATCATAGGGGTACAGCCTATGGGAGAGGGGCCCCAGGCTTGGTCTTTGCTAAGGGCATCAGGGTCCCTATGAGTGCCCCTTATAAAATACAAAGAATTCTGGTGCAAGGGTCCCCTTGGTGTGACTTTTTGGTGAAATTACATATTAAAAGTATAATTTTAAGGTACCCCTTCGGCCAGAAAATAAACGGCAACAATGTCTAATGCAAAATTCTATTTTGATTTCTCTACCTGAAAAGGGCACTCTGCGACCCAAGACAAAACAACAGGGTCGTTTGCCCACTTCATATTACGTAGGTCTGCGTAGAAGGTAGGATAAACTGTCTGACAAACGTCTGACAAACACAACTGTTTACATTGTGATGATACAACTACACCTGCGCCATGTAACTTATTTATTAGCAAGCTAGATCACGGAGTTGGGCTGAACAAGAGAAAACCCTCCCAACAGCGATGCGTGAAACACAGGGAAGTTGACCATTCAGGCTCTTCTGGTCAGGCACCACAGGTGGCATGAAATCCATAAAAGGCTACGGGCTCATTTCTAGAGCATAAAATGTGAACGACAGAATAAACAGCGTCCCAGGTTACCTTGCTTGAAGAAATGTATTTTTTTATGCGTTTTCTCTTGTCTGTCATGTTTAAACACTGCCGTCACCTTTTTACGGCCACTGGGTGCCAATCTCCCACAGTGACGTTTTAAAAGTAAACTTCACATAACAAATGTACATGATTACTGAACTTAAGAGGAATACACCAACATTTTGGGAAATACACTTATTTGCCATCTTCCCCAGAGTCAGACGAGAAGATTGATGAGTGTTCCTTTAACACAGGGGATTTGCTCATTGACATTTAATCACTGTGCATTTCATGATGCTCAACATTCTCTTACATATCACACCTAAAGGACCAGTGTGTATCATTTAGTGGCATCTAGTGGTGAGGTTGCAGATTGCAACCAACTGCTCTTATTCTCGTTATCACGGCATTCACCGCCGTCTTTGTTTTCATTGAAGCATGAACAGACGTCCAAAACAGGAATATTACGGCATTGAAAAACAATGTGTCATCATTGAGTATATAATTCCAATAGTGTATTCTGTCTGTTGTTTTGACCATTTGGTTTTGTAACGTTGGCGTTTCTAGTTGCTCAGCTACAACTAGAGCAAAATGGCATGCTCTCGTGTCAGACCCGCTCCTATGTAGATATGAAGGGCTCATTCTAAGCTAACGATTCTTAGTTTCAGGTGATTATACACTATGAAAACATAATAATGAATATTATATTCCATTTCTGCCAATAGATCCCCCTAAATAATAATACACACTGGTCCTTTAATTCATCCTCATAAAGTAAAAGATGGTTTTCATGACTTATAAGATGTCTTTTAAGATACTGCAATCAGTTGCAATCCGATTACTGTAGAGTTTTGTCATGAGTGTTTTTTCCTTATGTGTGCCCTCATGCTTCCAGACTGAGTGAATTTTGCCCCACATTTCTTGCAAGTGTACGGCTTCTCCTTACTGTGAATCCTGTGATGCACCTTCAGGGTATCTAAACGGATGAAGGTCTTTCCACACTCCGTACATTGGAAAGGCCTCACCTCCCTGTGGGTCAACTGATGTTGCGACAGGTTGGACTTTCGCTGGAAGCCCTTCCCACACTCGCAGCAGAAAAAGCTTGGCTCTCCAGAGTGGGAACGCATGTGATCCTTGAGGTTGTCTAAGATCTTGAAGCCCTGTCCACACAACTCACAGACGTAAGGCCTGGCATCACTGTGGAACTTCATGTGTCTAGTTAGATTGGTCTTGAACTTAAATCCACGGTTACAGACGCTACAAGTGAAAGGCTGTTCAGTTCTGTGGACTGGCAGATGCTCCTGCAGCCCACCCTTCCTTGAGAATGTCTTCCCACACGTCTCACACGAGAATGGACGGTACTGAGTGTGGATACGCATGTGAAAGTCCCGTTGGACTGGTGTATAGAATTTCAGACCACACTGATCGCATGGAAAACGCCGGACCTTCTGCTTGCGAGGCCGCCAGTCTGGCTCTGGATCTGCTGTTGGCCGCGTCTGCTGCCTTTTGGATTGTCTCTTCCACCTATCCTGGGTGTGCACATCATAGGTCTCTCCCTCCTGCTTTAACACACTGTGAGGTGGGCCAGCTTCAAGATCGGCCACTAAAGTTCCCCTGTAGACATCCATCTCCGACTCTGAAGCCTCTGTCTTTACAAAGATAAGGCTGGAGTTTGAGCTCTGAAGTTTCTCTATGGCCACCTCTTCTTCCTCTTGTTTTTCCTTGAGGCCTGAGGTAGTGCTGTAGGGCTCCCATGGAGATCTAAGGCCATCTGTCTCTTTAAGTTTCTTTGCCTCGATGTTGTTGCTGCGAGTTTCTGTAACAGAATGCTTAATAGTTTGTTTCATGATGGGCTTATTTATATTAGACTGGATACTGCCTCTTGTGCTTTTCTTGTTTGGGGTTGGAATTTTGTCAAAAGGCAGTTGGTTCATCCTCAGTCGATGCAGTTTCAGAATGGGCAGAGAAGCACGGTTCATTATAATCTGATTAAATTCAGAGTCATCTTCAGTTTTAACTCCCCGGATCGTTAAATTGGGCAGAGGATCGATAGGACTTGACCTATCTGTCAAACTGTCAGCGTCTCCATCTCTTAGGGTCCAGTTACAATTGATCTGTGTCTGAGGTGTACCATGTGGCAAACAACCCTCCTCCATTTTGAGTCTGCAAATCTGTAAACAGGGCAGTTTAACCTGATCCACCAATACTATTCCCGTATGATCAGCATGGGTCCACTGGTCTCTTCTTGAGCACTGTGACAGATTCCCTCTTCCCTCTTCATGTAACAGTGATGATCACCTGTAGAAAACTGAAAAAGACATGATACAAAAAGGAAAACAAATAACAACAATAATAATAACAATAATAATAATAATTTTAAAAAAAATGCAGTTTGCATACACTGTGAGCAGTTCAGTTTAGATTTTTGTTCATTAAGAACTCTGAACCAAAGTGATGTGACTTTTATATTAGGCTTCAATGGAACAACTCCTAGCACACTATGACAGTACCCATCGTGACTTTACTGGGATACGGGCACATCTTCTCATTCAAAACTGTAGCCCGTGGATGTAACAACTCGAACAAAAATGATACGAGCCCAGAAGTCTGTCACTATTCTTTGTCAACTGACTTAACTCCAAAAAGTGTTACTTGATGACATTACAACAGTTAGCAACTGTAAACACTGATTTAACTGTTTCAGCATTTTCGCTTGCCGAGAGCAGCTGGGACTGCCTAAAAACTTGGCATCTCATGTACCGCGTCCAATGGGCAAAACGGGATACCAAGATTTTAGGGAGTCCCCATGCCAGCTCAAAACAATATTGTTGAGTTTAGCGAGGTCCAACGGTTGTACTCCCTGCATAACCTACCTGCAGAAATCGCAGAGAATGAAGGGAATCGTCGCATCTTCTGCAACCTGTTCTTCGACTGAGATAACCTGTTCTTCGACTGAGATAAATGGAGAGAAGGCTAATTTCTTTTAAGAGAGTTTTAAATAAAGCTCACCAGCTCCCAAGTATACATATATTTTTTTTCTTACAATAGTTTCTCACACCAAAAACGCTTACACTTAAGCAAGGAGAATTAAAAAAGGAGAAAAAGAAATTACGTTTCTTGCACCCTGCGGTTCTTAGAAGATGATTCACAATTATGCCATCTAGTGGAATGGAGGATTTACCGAGGATAAGATATATTCTTTTCTCCATTCTTCTAACTTGAAATTACAACAGAATTACAGTACGTTCATTGTCTTTATTAAAATTATGACACAATCAACCATCTGAGAAGCCAAACTTTAAAATAAATAAATAAATAATCAATCAATACCATAGACTTAAAATTAAATAGGCCTACACAGTCCTCCAAAATGTAAAGCACTCTTTATTTCAGAACTAAGTTCATTGTTCCAAGAATCAGGATCTTATAATGTCCTCGTTCAGAATAGGTCTTGTTGAAGAAAACATCAACTATCTTGAGATTTTAGTTCTTCAGAATCCATTGTTTGTTTTTTGGTGTTTTGGGTGGATTTTTTATTTATTTTTCATTAACTGAAATGAAGAGAGATTCATACAATAAGGGACGCTGTCCAATGGTTTATTTGTCATATTAAAAAAAAGATAATAATACAAAAAATAATAATAAAAAAAAAAAAAGCATTAATGATCATATTACCATAAGGTATGTTGGACCCCAGCACTTAAGGTCACTCCCAGCTTCTACCTTTGTATTGTGTACAACATACAGTTCTACAGCTGACAGCTAATGCTACTGACTGTTGAGCTGACCGGTAGATGTTTGGATTGTGCTGAGAAAGGATTCAACCAATCAACATCATCATTGGTTAAGTAAGAAATAGGGCTAGGGTTCAAAAATTCTGAACTATCCCTTTAAATCTGCATGTCTAATGGATACGAATGTCTACTGTCTGAATGCATGTGCTGCATTATCGTCTTGCACTATTTGTGAGTCCTGCTTGTACTGTACCTAGTCCTGTGTCAGTATAGTGTTGGTGTGAGTAGACTTTAGTAGAGTACTGATTGAATAATGTCATGTACCGTTTCACAAACGGTTAGCCACAGAAAATAGTCAGATTTTACAAGTTACAATTATAATATGAAGTCAAAAATAATTGTAAACCTTGATAGTGTTCTCTTATTGTCAAGATTAAGTCATTCAAAATGTATGAGTCCATGCTATTTTGAGTCTCTGAGGTGAAATACGGCATGGTTACCTTAGAGTCTCAAAAAACCCCTGTAGCATTTCTTCATTAATGTTGTTTCAAAGAGCACAATGCACAATAAAAAAAAAATGCATTATTAACATTTCAAATAGAGTTTTTGATGGCAAAATAATTTTCACATCAAAAGAATCGTATTGAGAACTCTCTCTCTCTCAACAATATACCCAAAAAATACACCCACATGCGCACACACACACTAAACCATGCACACACACACACACACCTGTATAAACCTCTTATCAGAATCAGCAACCAAAGGAATGAAAAGCTCCCTGGAAGAACCAGTTAAAAACTAGACATGTGCCGTCTGTGACCGACAGCGGGTATATCCCCGAACGGCCCGAATTCTCAATCCACCTTTTGACCACGCCCCTAATCCTAGACGCTGAGGAATAGTTCATGTTTTTAGTTTTATGAGAATAGTGCCACCATGGGGCAAGATGACTCAGAACTTCATACGCCTCCTTGTAAGGCAAACATATTTGTCAAATTTGGTGGAAATCAGTAACAAATCATTTCCTGTTTACCATGCATTTTTATGAACTTTGATTGGCTCTGGTAGTCATATGGTTTGGCCAATCAATTATCTAAATGACACATTTGAAGATGTTAGTCCCCAGATTCCACACAGTAAGTTTGGTGACAACCAGGTGAAGAGGCTATGGGGAGTAGGAAAAAAAGTGTTTTTCCAATAATTCAAGATGGCAGAAATTCCAATATTGCAGACTTCATAGGTCCTTATGTCAAGTTGTTGTGCATGAGTAGACGCATCTCCGGATGCCAGTTTCATGACTGTATGACTAACAGATCAGGAGATAAACTCATTTGAAAATTCAAAGTTCATGGGGTCACCAAAATCAAGAGGCTTCTTCCTCTAGGGGTCATGAATGTGCACAGCAAATGAGAAAATATTTGAATTAAAGGTATTGAAGTATATACTAATTGAAGAAGGTATACTAATTCTAAAATTGAATGTTTGTCTTGACTGTGGCACTTGAGGAAAAGTCATGGGGTAACCATAATCAATAGAGTTCATCCTCTTGGGGTCATGAATCTGCACCACAAATTTGCTATGGAAGTTATCGCGTTCACAATTAGGATATGAATGTTTGGCCTGATGGTGGCACTAGGGGAAAGGTCACGGGGTCACCAAAATGAAGACTTCTTCCTCTAGGGTGATGAATATGCACAGCAAATTTGAAAAAAAGATTGAATGGAAGCTATTCAAGAAACACACATTTCAAAACTGAAAGTTTGGACTAATGGTGGTACTAGAGGAAAGGTCATGGAGTCACCAAAATCAATACGGATCATCCTCTAGGGGTAATAACTGTGCCCCACAAATTTGAAAAGATTTGAATGAAAGCTATTCGAGTTATCGCGGTAACATTAAAAGTCTCTGGTGGTGGTGGTGGCGGTGGCGGTCGGGCTAAAACCATAGACTGTCATCCGGGGATATAATCACAAAAAACATATTTAGGAAATTAACTGATATAAATAAGAGAACAACATTATACATTAGTATACTACATTAGTTTCATTTGTTTAAGATAACAACCTGCAACAATTTATCTCTCAAGTTACAAAGACCGATAAAATGTCTGGTAGTTGCAAGGACATGGTCATTTATTCCCATGCCCTTAGATCACTATCCTTATACTCTCTCATTCAGTTCAACGGAGGAGGTTCGCTTGCACCGAGATCCATTAAGTACTTTGGTTCTGAAAAGGTTAAAAAGAGTGTTTTATGTTGTTTGTAAAACAAAAGGCACATATTTTGGATCAGATTTACTTCCTTATTTCAAACCTCCAGGCATTAAGGAAGGAAACCAGGAAAAGAGCCTTGGACAAGTAGCGTTGGGACAAACTACTGTAAAGTACCATATAAACGTGGGGTATATTCTCATACAATATTGAAGAATTTGATCTGTAGATGAAATTGAGTACAGGTCTATACTCCAATGTTTACAAACATTACCAACCTAAACATATCTCTTATAGCCACAAAATCACACTCCTACTCAGAGCTGCCTCTACGCCTATATGTCACAGCCTGCAAAACAGCTCTGCCCCAAGTGCCTTATAGCTGTACCAAATCCGGACATCCGCGACCAAATTAGTTTGAAAGAAAATGCAGTGATATCTTTGAATTGGGTATATACATAGCATCACAAATACCCAAATCACAAGCTTGTCTGAACATTTATGAGTGATGTAGTTATCAGAAGAGTGAACAGACTATTTATTCTGCGTAAGGAAACCACGCCTTTATGGCTGCGTTCTTCATCGTTTCCATGGACACAGTGAATAAACAATGCTGCACAGATACTGTGAAAATTAAATTATTCAACTTTTTTCAACTCATTTTCAGTTCTTATTTATAGAAGAGACTAAAAAATATGAGGGGAAGAATAATATAATATTATTTATTCAATATGTTAATTCAATGTGGACATATAGGTAGCACCAGTTAGTTTAATTCCTCTTTGGGCAGAGATGTTTGACAGTGTGCCACAAAATACAGAATTAAACCTCCCATTTACCTATTGTCTAGCGGAGTTTGGGTCCAATTTTCTTGTGCAATAATAATGTTATTGCGTTGTAATTCAATGCTGAAGAGAATTCAAACCGATTTTAAAAGTCACAAGTCTCGTTAAGTTTTAGTAGATCTTCAAAGTGCAAGTTGATTGGTGAGCAGAGATCATCACTTTGCGATTGGAAGTGACTAAACTGCTTTTCAGCCAATCAGTCAATTGTAGGAGGTAGGTCATCCCTGATGAACTCCATTGTGCTCCGATTGGTCCATATCCAAAGTGTCAGAGATTGTTCTTTTGATTAGAGTGTAACTGATCCATTGGGGATCTGTGCATAATCAAAAACCACCAGTGCTGCCTGTGATTAGACAGTTACTGTGTCAGTCACTGAGGGGGTTACCCGAATGAATCTGCAGTGCAGCATCTAAGCTGTCTGTGTGTCTGAAATCCGGCAGATCTGCTGCTAACAGGATCTCCAGGACAGAGGGCTGACAGAGGGAGAGAGAGAGAGAGAGAGAGAGATGAATCGGTTTACAGTATGTCAGCCAAAACATTGCACGGCCACTGTACCCCATCATTGTAATGAGGGCTAATGGTTGTCTATTACAAGGAGACGGATCACTGTGGTAGTTTTGAATGGGACACTGTGACACTAAAGATGGTGGCAACAATTAAACTACTACAAAATAAACTTATTCAAGGAAAATTATTAAATGTGATCTGATTTTATGCTGAGTAAAATTATAATTCACTACATCTTGAGGTGAAATGTGAGTTTTAAAGATAATTTAAAATAAATAACGATCTCTGCCAAAAGGCTGGGAATCGTGCGGTGAGTGGTCGCCATGGTAACTAGGGACTCTGGCGCAAGCATAGAAGCTGGAAGTGGAAAAGGGCATTTCTCTATCACATACTTGTCCTTTTTGACCAAATTAACCAATCTGTGTCAGTAATTGACCAGTGACTTCAAATATGAAAGAAATGATATGTATGTGACAGATTCTTAGATGTGATTGACTCCCCATTCAAAGAGATAGGGGTCTGGTCTTGTTAGTCCCCAACTTACTGCCCCGGGGGGTGTTGCCAAGTTGACGGCAGAGTGAACCGACCTCTCTTGAGACAGACTTTGGTTTTACCTGCAGTCTTAAGAAGACCAGGCCGGCTCCTCGTAGCTTGAACTGTTTCAGCAGGTCTCTGAGCTCACTGACCACAGTGTAATCTATGGTGCTG
>OMKL01151454.1:0-11610 GCA_900302295.1 Parasudis fraserbrunneri | reverse complement strand
AGAGAGGGACAGAATGAAAAAGACAATAATGTTTTGACTTTATCTTCTTGAAAAGGATCAACTAAGAAATAAAGGGATAGGAACAGAATGTTGGGGGGAGAAATGGCAGCATGAAGGACACAATGAAGGACAGATAAGATGTGAGAGATACTGAGGAGAAAACTGGTTGAGAGCACAATAGATTGAGTTGATTGTAGGGCCAGTGGAGGAAAGAGCAATCAACGTTCTCCCTCTCCACCCTCCAGCAACCAATTGTGTTGTTTCTCTTTTATTTCTCTTTTTGTACCAGTGGTGTGGGGGTGATTCTGGTTTGGATTCCATGACACGTCTATCATTTTTTTTATTTATTTTTTTGGTACCAGTTTTGGTTTCGGTGTTTGTCGCAGCTCTAAAAAAATATTCTTATTCGGTTACTAAGGTCAAAGCAGAAATGTAAACATTTCTCGGGCAGATTTCCTCCCTTGCTGTACTGGCGGTGGCAGTCGTCACGCTGTGCTGACCCACCACTGTTAGACGCACATGGAGGAAACACTACAGCCAAATCATTTACCCAGTAGGTACACTGTCAGAAATGGTTCCAGCCACAGCAGCGAAGCCAAACTAATAAATCCCATTTAGATAGCAGAGCTTTCCCACTCTTCCACTTCACAAGTCAGTGGATAAGGAAGAGGAGGAGGAGGAGGAGGAGGAGGAGCAGGCGGCAGGGGGGGGGGTTCCAATATCAGAGCCAGAGGGGGGAAAAAATAATGGAAA
Source organism: Parasudis fraserbrunneri (assembly GCA_900302295.1). NCBI lineage: Eukaryota > Metazoa > Chordata > Actinopteri > Aulopiformes > Chlorophthalmidae > Parasudis > Parasudis fraserbrunneri. The sequence continues at coordinate 10,857 of OMKL01151454.1, read as the reverse complement.
CACCTTGAAAAGTGCCAGAGGTAACGGCAGCAAATTATTTCCATACAAATACACCACTCCAACCGGGAGGGAGGAGAAGAGGTGGTGAGGAGTCGGTAGGGGGGGAGGGGATAGTCAGAGAAATATACAGGCTTCAGTAGAGAATGCAGTAGTAGAGATTGGAGCGCTGCCTCATATGAAATCAAGCATTCTCCGTCCTTGTTGTATTTCCATTAACTGTAATAGAGTGTCAATTACTGTAAGTGGATGACTTTCATTTCCCAAATGTGGTGGCTGCAGAAACCATTACCCATATGCCAGCATATGATTACCCATTATAACCAAAAGGGCTGCACGGCACTGATACAGTGGCTGTCTGCATCAGCCCCAGGTAGTTTACATTAATTAAATTCATACATTTAAAGAGTTAGGACTAACGCAATTATTGACACATGGAATCACAGGCACATAGTTTTCTAGGCCTCTAAGCAACATTGAGCAGATCAATTAATTTAGTACAGGTCAAGTTCAAGTTTATTTCGCCATTTGTAGGTATAAAATACAAACATTGGAATTTAAAGCTGCAGTGGGTAGTTTTTTTGGGGGGGAAAACGAACCTCAGAATAGTCTAAATAAAGTATGACATATCTTTAATATTGAATACATAAAGTGTTACAAGAGAACAACTGGATCACTGTTTGAAACTAGAAATTATCCATTTGGCTGTGGTATGCCTACCCTCCCACCACCTTTACCATACAAAAAAAAAGCATCCTCTAAGCGCAATGTTGGTTGACTTTGTTTCAATGTGTGATTTTTTTGGATTTGTGTCGAGATTATAAACAATATTCAAGCATTTCTAACTAGTTATTGTAGAGGTCATTTTTTCTTCTCAAAACTACCCGGTGCAGCTTTAAAGTACACTAAGCTTAAAGATTAAAAAGAGGGAAAATGCAGCAGTAAAAGAAAAAAACAAACAAAAAGAAAAAAATATATTATACATTATATGATACCTGGGGTTATGGATCCATGGATCTGCATACCTTAGTGCATCAGGGACTAAAAGGGGTTACAGTTAAACAGGTCTAATATAACAAGGTGCAAATACATGTAGCTTATCAGTCAGTCAGTCAGTCAGTCAGTCAGTCAGTCAGTCAGTCAGTCAGTTGTGCAGAAGTACACATAGTATAATCAGTTGGTCAGCATGCCATTCTGTTGAGGGTACGTAGGCCTGCTGCGCTCAAATATAAACTCTTATTTACCGTAGTCTGTTTTTTTGTTGCCTTGATGGATTGATCTCCCCGATCATAGAAGGACAAATAGCCTGTTTGCTGGATGGCTCCAATCTTCCACTATCCCCAGCGCACTTGAGCATTATTCTAGAGCAGTGGTTCTCAACCTGCTTCATGCCGAGGGCCCCACATTGATACACATTAGACCGCGGACCCCCATTTGATTCGATCTTGTCTCAGGGACCCCATCTGAGAAGTCAGAATTCCAGAGCTGTCTGTACTGTAGGTGGGGACATGATCAGAATAGTCACTCTTATACATTATTTCACTGGGCTCACTGCTAGTCAAATAGTGAAATTAAGCTATAACCCATTATCCTGGGGACCCCCTGGAACTTCCTCAAGGACCCCTGGGGGTCCGCGGACCCCTCGTTGAGAACCACTGTAGAGGAGTAGATGTACTCTACGGAGGAGAGATTGTCGTGGCAAAAAAGGTCCAAAATCGGGCCAACAAATAGTCTGGATCTCTAAAAACATTTTTCTATTGGAGTCTCAAAGTTCTTGGAAGAAAACACTTTGAGTCTTGCAGAATCTGATGTGAAAGAGTTTATTGTGCATCTCAGAATAAGTAACAACAACAAATTGGTTCCGGAACCAACTGACCTTGTGTCTTTAGCTCCCTCTTACATACTCTGGGTGGCTCCTCCTTTCCAGCTAAACTGCCACCCATTTTTAAAAGGAACCAATCATAGACTTTGAAATGAAGGCGTCTCCTCTGGGTGTGTTTTGGGGCATGTCTGAGTTGCCAGGGGAACAGTAAAAAAAAAAGAAAAAAAAGAAAAAAAAGGTGTTTTGCCCTAATAAGGTCTTATCATGGCTGGGTGCTCAAAAGGTGTACTACTAGACCGGTCATAGGATACCCAGCGGCTCAAGAAATCCACAACTGGAACAATAACAAATGGTGATAGGAGGCCGGTCGACTTGGCATGCTCAAGGGGCATGGCCAGCTGGTAAGGGGGAGAGTCAGCCCAGAGTTTTCAGTCAGAGTTCTGTTCTATAGTATGACGCCTTTGTTTCAGAGACCTTCTAGCATAGATTTTTAAAAAGGTTTATTACACATAGTTTTGGACTTTAGAAAATACACAGGCCAATTTGGATTTTTAGAAAATACCTAGGCTGAACTGCAGGACACATATACAGCCATAGGACCGTGTTTTAACACAACATTTGATCTGTTTTTTCTTTTACATTGGTTCATAATAAACCACATCAAGATCATTTTCATCGTGTGCGACCCCATCTTTTCAAGTAATATGAAATCTAAACAAGGACACACAGCTTAGATGCAAAGCATCAGGGCAGATCCTCTAAACGTGAGTCAAAGTGCCACGCACGTGAGCCGCCACTAGGGGCAGAGTGGCTAACGGTGAGAGACTGAGTGAACGAGACAGAGTGAGCGAGTGAGTGAGTGAGTGCTTGAGTGAGTGACATTGCCAGTCTATTAGGTGCTCTGCATCTAAAAATAAAGTTCACCCCATTCGACCCCCACTGGTTTGGAATGACCCGTCACTTACTTCCTGTGACCTCCAGCAGGGCTTTGGTGATGACGCTGCCTGCTATGTTAAGCGCCTGGCAGCTGTAGTAGCCGGCGTCTGAGGGCTGGGCGTCAGCGATGGTCAGGCTGCCTCTCTGAGACACAGACAGGCGGCTGAAGGGCTGAGGGGGCTGGTACGAGAACAGGAGACTCTGCGGGTATAGACAGATCACAATAATTCATACAGAAGTTAATGTTTTCAGTCATACAACATTATGTCCTTGGTTGGACTGTTTTAACTCTTTCTGGGGTATTTAAAAAAAAAAAAAAAGTTTTCTCTCCATAGGTTTCAATGACCTTTAATCATTGTTACATCATCATTAGTGTGTTGAGTTCTCAAAATTCAGATCCTCTCGGAAGGGTTGGATGCCGGACCAGAATATGCCTCACCTCACTGCCCTCCCTCTGCCAGAAGATCGCAGGCTGAGGGTTGCCCGTCGCCTCACACTGGAAAGTGACCGTCCTGCCCACAGCCACCATTTGGTTCCTGGGGCGCACAGCAAACGCCGGGGGCACTGCAGATAGAGATGGATCTAAGTTAAAAGACTGACATCACAGGAGTTTTCCACCGTTCTCAGACATGAGACACGAGACATCAACTGAATCCTTGTGTGACAAATGGTCACACACTACTGTCCAACACCTTGCTTCAGCACTGTGAAGCACGACGATCAGGTATATGTGACCACAGTACAGTCACAGCAATTGAATACACACCGCCATACAGCATCCATATTGCCACCTGAAAATGATCTGGTTCACGTGACAACACACAGTGGTATTTCAAAGGTAGGAGTGAGTTCATACCAAAGGGCTATTTAGTCTAACCACACTGTGTCAACCATTTTAAAGGGGCAGTTCACCCAGTGCTTTGGTAGAAAATAGTTCCTACATGAAACTGCTCACAACAAAGTCTGTGGATTATCTTGAGTAACCAGGTCATTATTTCTGGAAAGAGACATTCCTTTAGAGTTTTTCAAATGTACTTTTTTGGCGTTTTGAGCGCCACAAACCAAGTGCCATTCAGCTCCATTGTATTGGAGTGACGGCAGACATCTCTACGGCAGATATCTCCAAAACTAGGCAAATCAAACAGCTTTTTTTGAATTTAGGGTGAACTGCCCCTTTAAACTAATATACAAATTGAGAGAAGCCCAAGTAGGATAGGATAAAAACTAATCAGACCCTTTCTGCACAGACTGCTGCTCTGCCATCTTCAGCCGAAACAGCTAATTAAAACTACACTATGTTAATTTGCTTGATTTGCATGTCCAATCACGAGTATATAGGTAATGAATAAACAATTATTACATTTGCATACATAAGATAACAGCTGCAGCTATACAATTTATAAGAGCATGGGGCCTCACTAATTAAATGCTAATCTGGCTGCTTGAGTTGACATTAGTCCACAACTTCTCAGTGTGCAAGCTACAGTGTTTTGACCATATATCACACAGTCATATGCAATCATTTCCTCTCATGTCATAATTTGCATCTGGGTGAAACCACATTTCCCTCACAGTATTTTTCTTTAAGGATATTCAGTGCCTTTGGTTTTTATGTTTCTCTGTGATCTGTCAGACTATTTATATACACGTTTAAGGAAAAGTGTGATATGAACCCATGACATCAAGGCAAGGCAAGTATATCTTTATAGCACATTTCATACACAGAGGCAATTAAAAGTGCTTTACATAAAATAGATAAAAAGGAATAAATAAAAAAGATTCAAAAATAATAAATGTTTAGAGTCAGAGTGCAATTATTAGCAGTGATTACATTTTTAGAGTTGGAGCTGATCTAAGATCTTCCGGACATTTATTCCAACTATGTGTGGCATACTAACTGACTGCTGCTTCGCCATGTTTTGTTGTAAAACTAGGAACAGTTAGCAGACCGGTCCCTGATGACCTAAGACGTCTAGAGGGTTCATAGTGTGGAAGCGAGTCAGAGATGTACATCACAAGAACATGTGCCTTATTGAACCACCAGGGAACTGCAAACGAATCCACTTTCTACCATTGACATCCTTCAAGACTCTTCCCAGCCAGTCACTGAACCAGAGAGAATCACTGCTGCACTGTTCTGTATAACACTTATGATCTGGACCTGCTGCAGGAATGAGTTAAGCTTAAAGGGGCAGTTCACACAAAATTTTTAGAAAAAAAAAAGAAAAGAAAAAAGGTTTCCCCCCTTACCCGGAGTGCTATCTATCTGTCCAGATCATTTTGGAGTGATTTGCCTAGTTTTGGACATATCTGGCGTCACTCCAATACAAAGGAGCTGAATGGCACTCGGTTTGTGATGCTCAGCCCGTAATACATTTGAAAAACTCAAAAGCATTGTCTCTTTCCAGAAATCATGATGCAGTTACCCAAGATAATCCACAGACTTTATTGTGAGGTGTTTCATGTAGGAACTATTTTCTTTTTTTTTTTACCAAACAACACGCCCCATGAATGAATGGGGGTGTACTTCGGAAGATGTTTTGAGATGAATGATGTTTTCAAATCACAAAGATTGTAAGCTGGCGTGATGTGCAAATTCATTGTTAAAGACAAGAGAGGTTGAGTACTTTTGGGCCAGGTATCACATGTAAAGTACATTCTAAATGTCATGGAATGCCTGTACAACTGTAATACATTGGCTGTTCAAAGTTTTTCAAAATAGACTTGGTTCTTCCTATGAAGGGTTCAATTATATACCGTTATAATATGGGAAAGGACGAAATCAAAGCATGCAAAGATGAATGATGAAAGGAAATATTTGGCAAGCTCAGACACAAATTGAATCCAGGTCCATGTGTGTCATACACATGTATTCATGCACCAATGGATGTACGACACAAATTCAGACACACACAGATGCAAGCTTGGTCTACCGGGCATTTGGCCAAATTTTGCCATTCAGACATCATTGCATGTTTTCATCAACTTGTGTCTGGGCTGCGATTTATTTTAGTCTACTGGGAACTTGGTCAAAATTCCCACTGCTCAAGTACTGCAGTAAAAAGTATCCCCCCTCCCCCTTTGCCTTAAAAAAAAAGAAGAAAGAAAATCTGAAATGAAGTACTCTATTCAATCAAAGTGAAAATGAAATTCCCGAAATTCCATATAAATATTAATATTGTATGAATATTCCATCATAAAATACCATGTCCCCTTCTACTCCCCCGGTGGGTACGTCCCTCTTCCCCATGTCCCCTTCTACTCCCCTGGTGGGTACGTCCCTCTTCCCCATGTCCCCTTCTACTCCCCCGGCGGGTACGTCCCTCTTCCCCATGTCCCCTTCTACTCCCCTGGTGGGTACGTCCCTCTTCCCCATGTCCCCTTATCATGATGGATATCTGAACCCTCAGGTGTCCGCTGAGATAAACTATGTTTGCTCTGACAGTACTGTTGTTGTTGTCTCATCTCCTTCAGGGGAGACATGTCCTCCCTTAAATCCTTGTCTCACAGTCGTTCCTTCTCTTCCCCTCTCTCTCTCTCTCTCTCTCTCCCTCCTTTCCAACAGAGTGAGTGGGAGGCGGCTTGTCGTCCCCTCCAATCACAGTTCTAGTCCTCTGACTTAGGTCAAATGGTAACACCGCTGTCGGACGATAACCTCCTATCTCCGATTTCGGTCATTTTCATGTCTTTACTTGAATGTTTACATGGTTGTGCGTTGTTCTAAGTTTGACCATGCGGAGCATGATGAAATCCATTGAACACTCAATGTATGGTTTCAAAAGCGCATGTGTGTCAATGTGAAAATGAGGTGTGATGTGTTTTTTCCTGCCTCATGAAGACTCGGGCATGCACACAGGCTAGCGGTGAGGTCTCCAGCTGAACCCTTTTACGAGGACAGATACTGCTCTGTGTATCTGTAATTATTGGTAATTTATTTTATTTGACTCTTGTTATTTGCACAAACTTCACTGTTGAGCATGCACATATGGAAGGAAAAGGTCTCTGAATATCTGACTACATTTACAGTGTTTATGTCCCTTGCCAGTTCGTAATTTATGTAGACATAAATATATTCAAATGTGTGTGTGTGTGTGTGTGTGTGTGTGTGTGTGAGAGAGAGAGTGTTTGTGTGTGTGTGTGTGTGTGAGAGAGAGAGAGAGGGAGAGAAGCGATAACTGAAGCCACTTCTCATATTCTGAATGGTTGCCATGCGTAAAGAGGCCTTTACATATAGCTAGGCGTGAAGGTAAGCAAAATACATATTTAAGTGTTGGAAATAGGCGGTGTTCCCCTTTAAATACAGTAGTAGGGCTAGCATATTAGTTTGGTCTGGACAAGTTAGGCTATATGACGTTATTGGTGGAGGGACTATCCAAGGTACTGGTTGTTAGGTCGATACTAGGGACTTGACCACTTGCTGGACCATTATTAACTTTTGTACTATGTTAGGCACACTCACTGTATTTGATCAGAAACCACACAGCTAGCATACTTCTGTGTAGTGTTGAGTTATCGTTTATTGTATCGAATCAGGATTGTATTGTGATTATATTATGATATTGTGATATTGTTATGCACAATTCTGTCATCGAAATGAATGATAACAACCACATATTAACTCAAATTTCTCTCAAAATTAGATCTTCAATATTTGAGGGGGTGTCATTTGAAAATAAGTGTTTTGGTCTGATATCACTCTTTATATTATCATGCAGTTCAATTTAGGATATTCATCTTGTGATTTTGCATACGTGAACAGATATTGTGATATATATCGATATCGGGGAGAGAAAAATCATACATAAAATCATACAAATCGATTCCAGCCAAAATACCACAAATGATTTTTTCTGGGCACTTGTACAAATACAGTATATCTTTCTTTTTTAATCTGAAATGCCTTTGAAAGGATTTTTGTTTGTAACATTCTTTGCCCATTGTGTAGTTGGCCCACTGGATTGGATTGCAAACAGGAGAGCTGCAGCCAACAAAAGTGCCTGGAAATTCACAACTTCCTCATATGTACTGCAATTGACGAGACTTTGATCAATTGGTATCATCCCAGATGACAGAAAAATAGGGTCTAGGTTGAAAATAACCAGAATTATCCTTTGATAGCAATGTAATAATTTACGTGTGCCATCGGGGATCACACTGGAAAGAAGCTGTATGTACTGTATATCTATTAACCCTTTCAGGAGTACGTTTTTTGGAATCTTCTCTCAGAATTCTATCTTGGAATTCTACCAGTCGACAGCTTTTAATGGCCAGTAGCCGTTGTGGCATCAACAATAGAATTGTGGCATCAACAATAGAAAGCAGTCGTCAAAATTCTCATCTCACGTGAGATCGTACACTTGAAAGGGTTCATTTTCCTCAGAGAAAAGACTGCAAAGGGAAGGGTTGAGGGTGTTCAGAGGTGAGAGGATTGCACTGACCGTGCACGGTGAGCGTGGCGGATGCCTCAGACCTGCCGACCATGTTCTCCACCACACACGTGTAGAAGCCCTCGTCTGACTGGGTCACTCCACGAACACGCAGCGTGTAGTCCGCCAGGATTTCATATCTGTGGGCGCGAGTGTGTACGCATACACACACACACACACACACACACACACACACACACACACACACACACACACACAAACACACACACCCATAATGAAGAAGAGAAAGAAAACAAGGACACAGAAGTGTCATAGTTGCAAAGCATTCATTAGTGACATTAAGAGGTGTACTTCAACATGATTACCTATGCACGAAATCCTACTTTTACATGGTGCAATATGTGAAGCCTAAACATTAAACATAACATTTGATATACAGATATGTAAGCTGAATTTAACCTTTATGAGTCTAGGTGCCTGAGTGACTGTATGCCTGACAGAGTCACTGAGTCAGTGTTGTGAATGCGACCTGTGTAGACTCAAATCACAATTATATGGAATAAGCGTGTAAGCAGGGCAGCAGTAGAACATAATGCACATACTGTTGAAGTAGAGTGCAAGGAGGGAAGGTACGACATTGAAACGGAGTTTGCTGTAGAAAAGTAAAAAACTGCTCATGCATTCAATTCTGACAAATATATGAGCAAACATATAAAGTCAACATTCTCACAATAGTCAACTTTCTCAAAGAGTGTGGTCTCTTAGAGAGTACAGAGGATAAGAATATTGATGATCCAGACCAAACAACAGAAGACCATGCATCTGATAACGACCCAGACGAGGTGCACACCACTCCGGATACTTCTGATCCTGGGCCAACCAGATCAAATAGATCCAAGGGAAAAGTAGGGCTGCCCATGAAATTCCTTAGGAACAACGCATTGCAAAGCCAAAATGCTGTGAGAATACAACGGAAAAGCCCTGGAAAGGGGCAAGGATGTGAAAAGAAGGTTGTGACGTTCCACAAATTCAAAAACAATTCCAAATCAACACAAATTATGTTCTTTTTATCCCAGATGCAAGTCTACTTGCCATTTGAGAAGGAAGAAGATCTCCATTCTGATGACTGCAGGACGAAGTTTTGTGACAAGAGAAAGCAAAAGTATATGAAAGCTGTCGAGCAAGTAGTCCTTTCTCATCTTGACATGGTAATTGCAGCCAGGGCAGCAGCAGAAGAGTTCATTTGGAGATTAGTTTGACCCAACCAAGCAACACGAAAACAAGGACATAAAGAGAGGGAGGGGACTTGCTTTCACTGGAAAGAAACAACTTGGTGACAAGTTCAGAGATCTCTGAAGGAAGCATCTCCAAAACCTGTATGTGATAATTGATCAGATTAGCTTGGTAAAGTCAGACATGCTGTACCAGGTCCATTTCTGGCTGTCTAAAGAAATATTCTGAAACAACCTTCCATTTGGATGAGTTCAGGTCATTGTCTTTGGTGAAATCTTGCAAATCAAGCCTCTCCAAAGGACATTAGCCTTTAATGCACCAAGAGAACTCAAAGATGGTCTATGCAGTAGACAGCCTGTGGGAGCAGTTTACAACCAAGGATTATGCAGAACTGCAGAATAGAATCATACTCTAAATGACATCGAGCTTCTCCATACCAAGGTCTTCCCCATTGCCTACTAATGCATTCCTCTTCCCTTGGGACCAACAATATTGTGTGTGAAGTAAATGAAGCCAAGCTCATTAAACTTTCAGGAGAACTCTTAGAATTTGAGGCTCAAGTTACAAGTAGCACCAGGGGGACGTTCAAGCCAAGGGAGGACAACGCTGGCATGGTAAAAATAAATACCACAATCCAATCTTGGACTCAAAGATGGAGCCAGGATCATGCTTACATGCCACCTGGATGTTTGTGACAGCTTGACTAATGGCACCATGGGACAACTCACAAAGGACCCCCGTGGCAAGGTGAAATATATCATGGTGACGTTTGACAATGAAAACTGGTAAAAGACTGCAGAGAAAACATAAACTTTGATCACGACTATCTTGAAACCACAGCAATAGAATGGCTAGAGTTTGAGTTTGTCTACAAGAAGTGTGGCAGTTGGACAACCAAAGCCATCACATTGAAGCGAAAGAAGGCCATTTCAGGAGGAGGAAATAGTATAGTCACCTACTTCTCTCCTGGCTTCACAGTGCTTGGAGATTTCAATGAAGACCGATTCCAGATAACAGCCATCACCTCTGGAAACCTGTCATCGACTATCATCTACAGATCAACAGATGCTGAGCAAAACATCCTAAAGCAATGCTGAAGATCTTCAAGATCTGAAGATCAGCATCCTGTTAAAACCCTCCTGGGGGAAAACAACTTCAAGCATTCAATACCACCACATCAAGCAACCCACATGGATGGGAGATGCCTGGACCAAATTTATATCAGTAAATGACAAACTTAAAGAGCCTGATGAAATGATGTGGATGAAAAAACAGCAATCCCACCTTGCTAGTTTTTCCATCTATATCTTTTCATTATCCTGTAATTGAGAGAAGGAGTGTCTTCAGTGTCTTCTGATGACATCACTAGAAGACATTCAAACTCATATAACTCTCAATAACTGTCAAACTAAATGAATGTGTGCAAAACTGTTTTGGGATATGTGTGAAATAATGTGCATAATATCAGCATTGACTTTTGGT
>OMKL01151451.1:0-11521 GCA_900302295.1 Parasudis fraserbrunneri | reverse complement strand
GACATTATGACAATAGAAAAATGCCATGCAATTACCTTCCATGTGTATAATCAAATATTTATAGCAGTAAACAATGCCTTTTGCCACTAATTTTAAGGGAGAGAAGAAAGGATCATGCTACCCATGGCTGGATTATGCCACTAGGGGGCCCTGGGGTAAGAAAGTGCTATGGGCCCTCCCTGTCCCTTAGGGAACAGACATAACTAAGGGGGACCAGGGGCATGCTCCCCCAGGAAGAACATTTTTCAAAAAACAGCCCTGGAATACTAATTTCTGGGGCCTTTTGATAAAGGAAATCTGACAAAATTGTTGCGTCTGTACCTTAAACAGTATGCTGGGGCCCCTTTCAATTAAAATCATGCTTACATGGGCATATATTCCAATTGAAATTAGTGAGATAGATGATGCAATTAATCTACACATGAGCCTGGGACCCTCGAGACCTTTGGTGGTCCGGGGCCCCGGGGGCCTTTGCCCAGTATGCCCAGTCGATAATCCAGGCATGATGCTACCAAACACTCCATTATGTTTGAACAGCATTTGTGTCTGTCAGTTTGGGTCTCTGTTCCCACAGCTTTTCCAGTGCCACAAAACTCCCTGTCCACTGTCTCTCATACCAAAGTGACCGTGTTATTGGCTTACAGGTAGTTAGGTAGCCAATGGTGCATATCCTCCTTGCATGCCAACTTCTTGCTGTTTGGCCAGGGAGAGACAGGCAGCCACTTAGGATTATGGGAGTTCTCAATGTCATTCTTCTTGATGTCTTGTTTTGACGCTGAATGGAAGTGAGTACTGTGGGGGAAAAGGGACATTTGGTTCCTTGAGGAATTCATTAAAAAAAATGAAAACTGGGTTACATCCCTTTTGGCTCTCTCTCTCCTTCCACACTGTGAATACAGATGAATACTTCAAACAAGCAACAAACAGTCACCTAATCTCTGAGCAGACAATGAAAGATGATTGTTTTTATTGTTGAGTTTGCTCACTCCAATATATTCAGAGTCTGAATTTCAGACTAGTTTGATTCAGTTTTATTGGACAACCCAGTCATGGTCAAGTTTGAAAAGATCACTGCAGCTAACAACCCAGCTTCATAGCAAGCCATTCTTTTCTATCAGTTAAATGGGCTCTGCTTCAGCTGCTAAGTCTGTTTCTCAGTAGAGCAGATGAGCAGACCTCCCAGGAAAAGAACAAGCAAAGCAACTTAGTGAATTTTCCTCAACAATACTAGATTAGTAACAATTGGTAATAATTAAGACTGTCTAATAGGCTACAGGCTGTGCATATGAGGGAAACAACTCTGTCTGTATTTCTAAATTTGTTTGTGCTTCTGTGTGTGCATGTATACAGTATATGTGTGACAGTGTGTGGCTGTGTGTGTGTTGCCAAGTTGTTCCTACACAACTCTCTCCCCCATACACAGCAGACATCAGAGCTTTGTCAATAGTCCAGGCTAGACTCACCAACAAGTCCATTCCCCTCTGCTTATCTAGTGCCTCCACACACACACACACACACACACACAGCTCATGGCTCCATTGTCACTGATTACACAGCATTACCATCTTCATGATGGTCCTTAATGCATCCTGACATCAGCATAGGGCTTGACCAATCAGGATGTTCTTCTGAGACACTGAGGCTTGTCTACACCAGCCTCTACACTGGATCTGTTTCTTCATTGTACTGGCTCTTCTTAGCGGTACTGATGATCCTTAGATGACAATGGAGGTGGGAGGAAGACGTGTCATCATGTAGCTTATATGGTCTAGATGTTTGCAATCATGCTGCGGTGGAGGCAGCATATCACATGAAAACTTTGGTGTTCTCTACTTTATTACTTGTAGTGAAAGAATATTTGTAATAGCTGATTACATTTGTGAGCATAAGATCAAGCCCTACTACAATAGTTCCTTGTCATGCAGTATAAGGGAGGATGAGTGTTGTATAGCCTTTTTTTTTACATTGTCATCTCTGAGGGACCAAGCAAGCAAGCTAGAGAAGCAAATGGTAGAGTGCAAAATGAAGGGGTTTTTATTTACCCAGAGTAGTAAAAAGTACATGGGCAACAGAAAACCAGGTATAAAGGTGTAATAACAAAGATAAGAAGTGAGACTAGAATAAGCAAAAAAGAGCTGCAAAGACACTGTTCTAATGCCCCATTCAACTGAGGTTATAATAACAGAACACGATTTCAAAACTGCCACAAACTAAACCAAAAACTGATATGCCAAAGGGACAAACAGGGGAATATTCATACTACCCTGGCTAGACCATTTAAAGACATGGGGAGGAGCAAGACATCAAATTAAAATTACCTTAACATTTTCACACAAAAGATCAATTACCTTATAATTTTGTGGATTACCCATTTCTATAAATACAAACATATAATAAATATTCTGTACTACAAAATTATAGTTTTGCACAGAGTCCACACTTCCCCGCTGTTCCCAGGGTGTTGGTCTCATCCAAAACCCCTCTGCAGGTACTTAAGTCTTGCCCATTCATTGATCACCCCTTTGACCCCTGAACCAGGAAGTATGTGTGGCAGCTCCTGTGGCAGCAGGCAAGCATGTCAGACAAAACTGATGAAAGGAACAAATCCAAAGTAATATTTAAAGTTGTGAAAAGCAATTATAATGATATAAAACTAAGATCATAATAAAAATGCAAGTATGGTATATGAAAACAACAACTATTTGGTATCGTTATTTGGTTTGTGTATGTGGTTTTGGATGTTAACAGTGCATAAAGTCAAAATAATATTGGAGAAAGTAACGTGTTTGGGTAAGGTTCAGAGAGTGTAGTGGTTGCAGGTTACCGACTTAATGTGCGGCTGGAGTTGTGGCCGTCACATCATCCATGAGCTCCTCTGCAGTATCCGTGCTGTATAAAGCATTGTCATCCATGAGCTCCTCTGCAGTATCCGTGCTGTATAAAGCATTGTCATCCATGAGCTCCTCTGCAGTATCCGTGCTGTATAAAGCATTGTCATCCATGAGCTCCTCTGCAGTATCCGTGCTGTTTAAAGCATTGTCATCCATGAGCTCCTCTGCAGTATCCGTGCTGTGTAAAGCATTGTGGTGCTTGTCGGGGCTGTGGCTCAATCTCAGGACTTCAGGCCCTCCAAGCCATGATGCCAAAAGAGATATCCTGCTTGATGGGACAGTTTTTGGGCACTAACAGGTTGTGATGTCTCAATCAAGTTATTTTGTCCCCAATCCCAATCCAAGTCATTTAATATTGAGTATCTGCCAATAGCCTACCGAGTCCCATTCATTTCAGACACTTTATAGAAAGAGCTTGTGGTCATTACAGAGGAAAGGCATGCAAGATAATGACACTGATTTCAGGGCAAACAAAGATTATGTAGTAGGGTACAAACAAGTATCTCCAATATCGTTGCATATTCATGAATTTCTCCAAGTTACAGACGTCATCCTTAACTCAAAGAACCTGGTTGGGGGTTCCTTGATTTTCATCCTTGGCCCAAATTGCTTCAGCTAGGACAGAAACCATGTGAAGATAAACAATTCCACCTGACCTCTGACCCTCTGGCGCCATCGTACCTTCACTGCCAGGGAGTAGACCTAAATAACCCCAGTGTTCCCCAAACTAATGTCAAACAGATGGTATGCAGACTCATCCTATCAATACCTGCCCCATCCAAACCATTTCTTCCACGAAATGATTGGCGTGTCCACGACTCAAACCTGGGACCTCAGGCTCCCCAAGCCAATGATGTGACCATGCAAAGAGGGATATCTTGTTGGGGCAGCTAGCTAGTCATGGTGTCCTACTCAAAAAACCCTGCGCTACCAGTGGCCAGTCTGTTATTATTCAATCATTGATTTCCTTTGTTGACAAAACCCAGCCCGCACTTTAGCTCCGCCTATTTTAGAAACCCATGCATTTAAAAAGTCTTTTTAAATGTATTTTCATGTAATTATGTCTTATTTACATCACTGTTGTGCTGTCAGAACAGTATTATGTTTGTAGGTATAGTATTTACCTACCTTTACCTACCAGGAAATACCCCAGAGAAAGTTGTATTTATTGTGGTTAAAATCTAGTGATCCATGCACGAAAATGATTTTGTTTTTCAGCTAATCTCTTAGTTACAAGATTGAGTGTTTAAAATGATTACTTTGGCAAAACAAGACAAGGCCTTTGTTTTGGGAGAAATTATGGTTTGTTTAGAGTGGCTCCATGCTGCCTGCTAGTGGTCAGAAAATAATTATTGCAGCTTTAATGCGTTATCCTCTTAGTAGGCAACATCCTTGTTACCTAGAAACATATTATGGTAAGGTGAATTGTATCCTAGGAAGAATCATTTTGAAGTCTATGTATTCTCAAATTTGCAGACATAATTAACCGCCCAAAAATTGTTTGTTGCCTTTTTATTTGCCATACAAACATGTATGTCTGTGTGTGTGTGTGTGTGTGTGTATGTACATATATATATATATATATTTTTTTTTTTTTACACTGCTCCTGTCTGTCTTACTGCAGTCTGCAGTCCATTCTCAATGCTTCTACTGCCATCTTTTGGAGGATGGATCATAAAAACATTTTACCCACAGATTCACAACTCTCAGGTCCACTTTGCCTCACTGAGAATAACAGTGATGTGGTAGTGGAGGAGGGTGTATACCGCACTGTGACTCAACCATCAATATACTGTATACAGTATGTGTCAAATATGGTTTGCAAATGGGTACTTACTGTGTATTCTCTATAATGCCCGGCGAAAGAAATGTGTAAACTCTATCTGTGGAACATGTGTATATATACAGGGGAATAACATGATATTTTGTAATGAAGAAAAACAAGCTTTCAGTTTACTCAAAGGGCTTTATTAATTTGGTAATGGCTTGAGTTAAATCTAGTATTACAATGCACAATGAAATGAGCATTATACAACTTAACTTCACTTAAATTTCACATGCAATGTATTTTTCATATTCACAACAATTATTTGGACTAGTGTTTTTATAAGTAGTTGTGACAAATCAAAATGTATACTTGTAATACCTGGGGACACTTGACTATACATGTCTCAGATTCAGATGTAACAACGAGAAATTCTTAGCACTTGAATGATTAAGTGTCATTATTAAGTCTGAAATCTGGTCGATGAATGCCACATATTTTAGAGGGATGGTGAAGAACATCAAAACCAAGCAGTGTTTGTTGCACAAAACACGGTCAGGCCCACACTTAGTGAAATGACGTCTCCATATCATTTAAAACATCATAAACTTCACTTTTGACAATAAACTTGAAAGAAAAATCAACATGAGGTATGTGCTTAAGGAGGGACAGTAAAACAGAATGATCAATCAAATGCACATGATGTTGTATACAATGACAAAGAATATGTTAAATATAAAAAGCACCTACACCGATTGTAAATATATTCAGTTCAATGATGAGAAAATAAATGAAGGGTGAAATTGGTCATCCATCCCATCAGGCTCACCTCAGCCAGCCGCCTGCGTAGTGACCTTGTCATACATCTGCGCTCTGTCCAAATGCATTCCACACCAACGACCTCATCAGTGAATTCTAAGTTTGGTTCCCTTGTATTGGAGACATTTAAGAATGTCTTTTCACAGGGTCACTCCGTTTCCCTACATGTGCTGGGCATCCATGATGTCCAGATATTTAGCATCAATTACCCTCGGCAGCAGGTTGGCTCTGATATGGAAAATAAAGAGATAAATACCATAACATTAGGCCACAATGACATTTTCACATATTATTGACACATTTGACATTTTCTCTGTCCAAATTGTCCCCCCAACAAAGTAGTATCTGCCCAGCAAACATTTTGAAGTCCATTAGCCAGCCATTGGCCATTGAGCCATGGCATCAAAACAGCCCAAAAAGCTGTAAAAATGAAACGTTTTTCAACATTGTTTCAACGTATTGAGATAAGATGAGGATTCCAGATGCATGCTAAGAATACAACTGTTTCAACAATTAATTGATTGAAACATTTAAAACACACACCTAACAGCATCTTCAATGTTTCTGGAAAGCTCTTCATATGTCAGAATTTATGAAAGGCTAATTCATGTTAAGTTGTAACGTGACATCAGTTGGCCTGGACTCACGTCGACCCAATGCTCGCTTGTAGGCTGTTAAAGTATACTGAATTTCACATTGTCATGTAGTATTTTGATGCATTTCACAGAGTTAAATACATTAATTAGTATGGATAGTTCTTGCTGTTATGTGTATCAACTTAACAGAATGTGGACACAGCGAATGTATCCATACAAAGACACAAATACTCCTCTGCCCTCTGTTGGCCTAGATTACCTTAGGATAGAGGGAGACACACACCAGGATATGAGAGGAGCTGGCCAGAGCAGAATTGAACTTTAAAGCTCCAATAACTATTTTCTAACGCATTTTCAAATCTTCTTATGACCACCTGCCATCAGAAGGTCTCATTGAGTCATGGTGTCCTACTCAATTTAGCCTGCGCCACCAGAGGTCAGTCTGTTATTCCATCATTTCTTTTCTTTGTTGACAAAACCCGGCCTGTGCTTTAGCTTCGCCTATTTTATAAACTGATGCATTTAATTTACGTATTTTCCTACCTTGTTTAACAACCAGTCTAGAGACTGCAGATACTTTTTTCAAGTTAAAGGCATGGGTGAGCCTTCTTTTGCTTTATTCACAAACACATGCACACCCTTTCCCACAGTGCCCTTGCCTCCACACATCCACACCACCCAACCCCCCACCACCATAAAGGGACCACCTGTTTGTTGCTGTATACAGTTATATTCTGTTATCATAAAAGGGAGACGTTGTATTACCACACCTAAAGTCACACCGAAAGAAGGCCACAGAATATGTACAGAAGGGAGCAGGCATCCACCCCCACAGTAACCCTCCCCCAACTCATGCAGACCATACCCCCACCACAGGTGCCAAACAGGACAGCCCAGTCAGACTTTTCATGTAAGGTCAACATCCCAAACCCTCTCCTATCCTGGATGATCTTACCTGACTGGGACGAGCAGCATCATCAACAAGGGGAAAACCATCTTCATGTAGGGCAGTGGATACATGCCAAAGGCACACAGGATGATCAGCTGGATGATCTGCAGCCCTGTGAAGTAGTGAACCTTCCTCTGGGGCACGCGACGAATGTAGTGGGTGGGAGGATAGGAAGTCTGGGAAGAGAAAGAGAGAGAGAGAGGACAGCAAAGCAAGGGGCAAGACATGATCAGTTGGCTACTTTGCATTGTTTTACTGTGTTTGCTATTTGCTATGCTAGAGAGTTCTGGAAACCAAATTGATTGATTGTTCTGTCCCTATATAACAGATCAGACACAGACAGACTGTGATAGATTAAATCACAGACAGATTGACCACTAACTAATTGCCAGACAGACAGACAGACAGACAGACAGACAGACAGGCAGCAAATTAAGTCAGACTGAAAGAAGATGGATAAATTAATATTATGTAATTATAGTCTTGTACCACTAGGTGGCAGCCATGACACTAAATATGGATGTCCTGGCACTGTCATGGGGTGTCATGCTGTGCTCTGGGGGAATCCTGCCACTACATACCATATAAAAAGTCAAGCTTGCTATATACTCCTGTCAGGTATATACTCCTGTCATTGTCCTTGACCAAGATATTGGCATTACAACTGGAGTTGGTCCCTGGGTGCCGCACTGTGGCTGCCCACTGCTCCTAACTAGTTAGGATGGGTTAACGTGCAGAGGACACATTTCGGGTATATGTAAAAATGTACTTGACAATAAAAGATATTCTATTCTCTTCTAAATTTGTCTCAAGACTTAAAAGGGGTGTCCTGCCACTGTCCTCAGGTGTTCTGCCGCTGTCCTGGGGTGTTTTGGCACTGCCCTAGATATCCTGCACTGTTCTTGGGTGTCATGCCACTAAATCTGGGTGTCCTGCAATGTCATGGGGTGTCAGACTGTGTGCAATATTATGAATTGTCTGTATCTATACATGCAAAATATTTTTTTAAAGTTTGCATTAGAGACAGTCTAAGTAATTCACACAAGTTCAAAGGTGGCAATCCAGTGAAATTTAGCTTGTGTAAAGGCATACACACATGGCACTACAACTGCATGTAGAGGACGTTAATTACAGTTCATTCCATGAGGCTCAATACTGTGATGCAACAGCCATGTAGACGACGTTAATTACAGTTAATTCCGTGATGCTACTGTAATGCAACAGCATTATGCAATATAGTGAGAGTCTTGCCATTTGCTTCAATGTCAGGACAGCCCAGCATAGTGGAAGGATATCCAAATAGTAGCAGGGTAATAGCAGGACCCCAGAACAGTGGTACAAGATAGTAATTACACAGTAGGCTTCATGACTAAAATTGAATAAGCCTCCACTCCAGATTGGCCATCAAATAAAAGCCAGACTGACAGACAGACAGACAGACACCAAGCAGACACCAAGCAACCGACAACCTCCTCTGTTGTTTCCTCTGACCTGTTCTTTGAGCAGCAGGGTCATGCGGTCCCACAACTGGTTGCCATCCAGGGAGGTGGCTGCAATGTAAAGGAAGAGGCCGTAGAGGACGGGCTTGGGGATCCACTGCAGAGGGACAGGTAGCAAGAACACTGACAGACCGATCAGGATGTTGGCCGACAGGGCGGTCAGACGTGTCTCCTTCACGCTGACAATGCTGTGATGAGACACAAGCAGACATCCTCTCATACTCTTGTTATGTTTGAAAATGTCATCCAGTTGTTTGGTGTTACTAACCCAATAACCAAAAAAAAAAAAAATGGCCATCATAACCATAGCCTCATAACAGCTTGCTGCATATTCATACACACAGATTCAATATGTATGCTTTTATTAGGTGTTCATGTAATACTTAGTGGAACAGTGAGTCAATTTATTAAGTGGGATTTTCAAAATAAATGTCCTCCAAGTAAATACAATAGTAAATAAAGCTCCACATCAGGAAGTGGACCCAGAGCTCAGTTGAATGGGATTTTGCCATGCCCAATCAATATATATATATATATGTATTTACATATATTTACATATATTAAAATGTGAGCTTGAAATGCAAACCATTTGAATCCCAAGGTGGTTGTATTCATCTAGCAGGCTGCAATTAAAAAATACTAGGGTTGGATTTTGCGCTGCGATTCGAAATATTAAGAGATAGTTCGTTTGAATGTATTTACTGTAACTTTCGGAATTGCAGCACAAAATACAACCCTCATAATTTAAAATGACAGCCTGCTGGATGAGTACAACCACCTTGGGATTCAAATGGTTTGCATTGTTTATGTTGATAATGTTTGTAAACACTGGAGTAAAACAAACCTGTAGGCCTATTCCAATTTACAAGTGTAGTTTGAGAAAGTTCCAAAAAACAAATTTTGTAGATAAAACTCTTATATCTGTGAATGTACCCCACATTTACTATACATGGTCAAAAAATAAATAATAATCACAGATTGGGCCTTTAAAAGCCAACTGCTGGTGGTGCGCACAGTGCATACTAGAGTGCAGCTGCAGGGTGCCAGTGGGTGACTGAATCAGTGTTCATGTGGCTGTTAGGAAGTTCAGGTGTTACGAATGCGGTACAAACTGGAATTCTTGTTATTTCTTACAGTTTTGGGTGATTGTTCACTAACTAACATAGTCTGTGTCAGGTACAAAAGAAAGAGAGAAATTCACCCTAACATTTCTTAGTGCTGATATCCTTAAATTGCTCATAAACCTTTCTAAAGGCTCCCTTTTAATCTTGGTTCATTTATCGTCTTTGCTTTTTACTCACGTTGTGTAGAGGTGCCCGTTCTCCACATGCTGCTCCACCTTGGCCAGCTGGCGGGCGTGCAGAGAGGAATGTGGGAAGGCAGCATGCATCCATGGCAACCCCAGACAGGACATGACGATGTTGATGATGCCCGTCAGTATTAAGTCCCAGTGGAATGTCGTGCCTTTTAACAACCTGTTGGCATTGGACATTCACACAAACCACTTGAATATGGCCTCTGACTGGTATAAGATAAACTGAAGGACTATTAAAGAGTAACTGCACACATGCTCCTTTTTCTGCCCAAGTGGGTGATATTTTCTCCCTGCTGCACACTCTTCCCTGCCCAATCTATGATGTCAGAGTGCCTCTTAGGAGGTACTATCAAAGTCTGTCTTGGGAAAAAAGAGCCACTCTAACATCACAGAATGGGGTGGGGCAGAGTGCAGCAGGGTGAAAATATCAACCACTAGGGCAGCAAAGGGACCATGTGTTTCATTACTCTTTAAGCTTTAAAGCTGACTGAGGCTCACTGAAATTTACTTTGTGTGCACTGTGGAGTCAATTTCACTGAGTCTCAGTGAGCTTGTACAGACAGGAGCGTGACCCCATTGACTTTGCATTGGTTTGGGGTTCACTATCCAGAGCTAGTATGAGAAACAGCATGAATTGTGCTGAGAAAGGACTCTATCAATAAACAACATAATTGGTGAGCAAGAAATAGGGCTAGAGTTCCAAAAATCAGAACTATAACTTTAATATAAGAAGCCACATTTTGTTTCCTTTTTTCTATCTTTCTACTACTCTCCCTTACTCGTGTATAGTTCTTTTTTTATGATATGTATTACCTTTATATAATAAACCATTTGTTTACTTTTTTCTACTCACTTTTAATCTTGTATATTTCATTACCAATGATCTTATTATCTTGTTCTTTTGATGTTTGTACAGCGAACTGTGTTGCAACTAGGTGTGAAATGTGCTATACAAATAAAGTTTGGTTTGATTCGATCTGAGAATCGAGAATGAAATCCACCGGCAAATAAATTGCAATTTCTATTTACATAAGTGAATTGACCCAAACCATGGAGAACAGATAAGAGAGAACACATTTGCACATGAATGAGAATGAGAATCTAAGTGGACTGGAAGGATAATTGTGTGTACAGTACATCATAGCATCAACCCTAGCACACTGCCTGTCAAGAGCACTCGTCAAAACAGCAATTAGGGCCATACTTGTGTTCTGGGACGTGTGTGAGTGAGATGACGATGTTCTGGTCGATGAAGATGAGCAAGGCAAGGAGGAAGCCCAGGCCAACAGCACTCAGGGTGTTCATGCCTGTCAGCTTGTCGAAGGGAGCAAAGTTGAAGAGCGGGCCATCGTGGACATTGAACACAGGAACTGATGGGAGCAGAGGATTCAGTGCTAGGGTTATTCATTCAATTACTATTACAGAAGTATTACATAAGCATAAGCATGTTAGATTGTGTCATTGTTTGTTTGTTTTGTTACTGCTGTTTTATTAAAAATAATAATAATAATAATAATAATAAATAATAACAATAATAATTGTATAATAATAATAATAATAATAATAATAATAATAATAATAACAATATTATATTAACACCATACTTACCCCATTTTCCTTCAGAGGGCATAGTTTGCCTTGTTCTTGTGGGGGTTTAACAAAGGAGTTGCACTCCGTTTCCTGGGCA
>OMKL01151448.1:0-13254 GCA_900302295.1 Parasudis fraserbrunneri | reverse complement strand
AAGTCAAGGATGCTTATAATGGTGTTTGTAAATGGCTGCCATACTTGGCCATGCTTTTGGCAAAGGACAGAGGGTTAGTCTGGGTGCTGTGGCTAAATGAGTTACTTTCAAGTTGGTATTATGTTACATTTATTTATATGGTCTGAATAGTTTCTTCATGCTTAGATTTCATCAGTCCATGGAGTGCTGTACAAGGGCTACTTTATAGTGGGTGTAATATTCCATTTACTTATATGGTTGGAATAGTTTTATGGTTCTTCATGCTTAGACTTCATCAGTCAGTGGATTATGCAGGAGCTGCTTTCCAATGGGTGTTATGTTGCATTTATTTATATGTTTGGAATACTTATATGGTTCTACATGCTTAGAATTAATCAGTCAGCAGAGTACTCTCATAAAAGTGACGATGGCAATAGCTCAGCTCATTTACCATTTTATGGACCTCCATAATTATTAACCCTTGATAAACATGGAAAAAAGAGCTTATTGGGAAGAACACAAAACAAAACCATGTAGAGCTATATTTTGTGACCAAAGATTTTCTTTTTCTTTTTCATTAACTAAATAACTTAGTAACTTCTCAATTTGCAGCACGTAAATGGGGCCCAACCTCTAGCATTTTGGAAAAAAAAACATAAATCAATGTCCTGATAGACGCCAATATATTTGCAGAAAATCGGTATCGGCCGATCCGGGCTTTAACAGTATGACAGCTAGGCCTGAAGACAAATTTAAATTAAACTAAAAAAAGATAGTGTCCTTCCCCCTTGATTTGTTCTAGAAATGTGTTCTTTAGACCAGTAGGTCCAGGGTTTCCCCTACAATGTTCTTGGCAGGCGGCCCGTCCCATCAATGGGACCCCCCGCCCCCCTTGAAGGAAACAAAATATTTTATGTTATTTACCTAATGTATGTGCACTCGTTTCATTTCAGCTCAGTGCGAGAGTCTCTGCTGCTGTTGTCATTTAGGGCTGTGCTAGATTCTCTCCTCTCCTGTGTGTGCCAAGAGCAGAGGAGACAGGTACTGAATCAGATGAGGGAAGGAGAGAAGCAAATATAGTGAAATTGACACTTAAAATACATGTCAAGTCCAGGGTGCCAGAAACCTTGTGATGCGTAGAGCTTTCTGACGTGTTTAGCTCCTGCCATCTCACTGGTGATTTCTTCACGCTTGGCTATCTGATAGTGTTCACACTTGATGTTCTCATTCAAATTCTTTTGGGTCCATACAGACTCGCATTCTTTTTCTTCACGTACACTATGGAGTTGACCCAGTCTGTTGGTTCCTCAACCTTCTTTATCACCCCCAGCATTGTCATCCTGTCCAGTTCTTTCTTTAGGCGGTCTCTGAGTGGTGCTGGAACTCTGAGCAGCATATTCAACTGGCTGTGCATTTTCTTTCAGCTGGATTTTGTATGTAAATGGCAATACACCAAAACCCCTGAAGACATCTGCAAAGTTCTGCACTATAGAGTCAACAGAGTCACTTGGTGTACTCACAGCTACGTTGATGCAATACACTCTTTTTACCAGCTTCAAATCTTCACAAGCTTTATCACCCAGCAATGAATCAAGTCCTTCAGCAATGACAGAGAAGAGTAGGTGGTGCACTTTATTTTTTTCCACTGTGACTTTCAGCTTGCATGTACCAGTGTCCAATTTCATTGTGACCAGAGTCCTGTTTATCCCCATGTTTACAGATCTTCCTTTCGTCCTCTCTTTTCCTTTTAAGAAACATTGTTTAGCAGAAGAAAGTGGTTCTTCCCCTGGCAATTAGAGCAATGCTCACCAAAGGCTGGACACTGTCTCGGCTTGTGCTTTGAGCCGCAGCGCTTGCAGCTGAACATCCCATCGTCCGTCCGCTGTGCAGGCCGCGTTTGTGCGCGCCTTCTCCCCTGGCTTGAGATCGCACCAACAGCCGCGCCATCACCCACGCTCGCTGTGCCCGCCGCCATCTCATTGCATGTCCTGACATGCATTTGGGACAGCTCACTCGCCTGGCAGATCTTGATAGCCCCTTCTAATGTCAGTTCTGTTTCCCTCAGTATTCTCTGACCTTTTTCTCCTCCATGCCAAAAAACGACCTGGTCTCGGATCATGGAGTCCCTCAGTGTAGCAAAGTTACATGACTGTGCTTTTAGCCTCGGGTCAGTGAGAAAGCTATCAAAAGGCTCCCTCTGCTGCTGCATCCGAGACCAGAATACATATCTTTCGTATGTTTCATTCTTCTTCGGAGAGCAATGAGTATCAAATTTATCTAACACTTTATCTAATTTCTCTCCATCATCATCATCTTCATACACAAACGTATTGTACACTTCTATGGCTTGTGGGCCTGCTATTGTTAACAGTAATGCTACCTTTCTAGCATCCGGCTTTGTTCCCAGTCCCATTGCAGCAATGTAGAGTCGGAACTGCTGTTTGAAGGTGCGCCAATTGCTGTCGACATTCCCCGTTAGTTTCAAACTCTCCGGTGGCTTTAAAGAATCCATGTCGCTTATCACAATTCACCTCACTGTAACTTCACTGTAGTTTCAGTCCTGGTACCATGTTTTGTTTGTTGAATCAATGATGAACTGGGTCACTTTATCCAATATGAACTGGTCTTTCATTTAACATACTTGCAGGTTACATGTTATTTGTTCTCATGCTCTTCTTTTAATACCTTTGTCTGCTTGCATACCTATATCATATCATCAGGTGTAATTCCAAAGCTACTGGCACCTGGTGGTAATAAAGTATAATACCACCTAATCATCACAGTAACAGAGTAAGTGCAACATTAATCAAGCCACGACTGCACAGTAAAAATTTGTCCTGCCTGCACTGATGCCCTAATTTATCTCGAGTGGCAAAATCAATGGACACATAAACAAACAAATGTTTCCTCCAGAAAATAGTACCCAGCTTGTTATTCAGTATGTAATTAAGTTGTAATTTTCAGTTGCTGAGTTAGACAATTGACGTATTTACAATGGAGCACTTTATATCCATTAGGCCTATTATTTAATAAAAGGTTCCCAACCTTTTTGGGCCCAAGGCACGCCAAAAGTCGAACCAGAATCCCACTGCACGCCACCTTATAGCCATGGTAATCAATTATGCAGATTGGCACTCAGGGGTTCCTCAACATTGGCTTTTCTTTTGACAACCTGTAAATAAATGCACTGCAGCTCTGAGCGAAGCTAAATCTGATTATTATTTATGTCGAATTACTAGTTCATACTCAAACCTGGCTAAATTCTGGAATGCAGTAGACTCAAACAAAAATAAAACCTCTAATTCACTACCCAAACATTAAAGGACCAGTGTTTATTATTTATGGGGATCTACTGGTAGAAATGGAATATAATATTCATAATTATGTTTTTGTTAGTGTCACAAACCGGCTCAAGAGTGAGTGACAAAAAAGGGAGACCACGCATAAATCAAGTTTAACTGAATGTATTATACACAAAAAACTATACAAAATCATGGAGCATGTTATATGAGTAATCAGTGGTGAGTGTAATGAGTAACGTGCTGTGGTGTGTTGGAAGGATGTAACAAAGGTTAAACAACAACTCAAAAGGGGTGGATGTCATCTGGGGAAGAGAGAGAGAGGACTGATGTGGCTCAGCTTATATAGGCCCACACGGCCCAGGTGTGCCACGTCAGCTGATGACCCTCCCAGCTCTCCTGGGAAGAACAGGAAGTCCAGCAGGCAGAGTGGGAGGGCTGTCACATTAGTGTTTAATCACCTAAAACTAAGAATCGTGTTTTTGTTAGCTTAGAATGAGCCCCTCATATCTAAATAGGAGCGTGTCCTCTTCCATGGAGCATGCCATGTTGCTCTAGTAGCTGAGGAACTAGAAACGTCAACGTTAAGAAACCAAATGGTCAAAACAATAGACGGAATACACTATTGGAATTATATACTCATGATTACCTGACTTAGATTGTTTTTCAGCACCGCAGTGTTCCTGTTTTGGATGTTTGGTTTGAAAATACAGCTGTCAAAGAAAACAAAGATGGTGGTGAATGCTGCGATAACCCATGAGAATGAGAGCAGTTGGTTGCAATCTGAAACCTCACCACTAGATACTAAATAGTACACACTGGTCCTTTAAAATTGATGACTGAATGAATAGAAGTGATTTCCAATCAAAATGAAATATGCATTGCAATAGGCACTTCGCAGATGCTGGGCAATTATTCGATAGGGAAGATACAGGGCCTCTTCCTGTTGATGTTGATTGTGGTCGTGCCATGTTAGTTATCCTTTTGTCCCTTATCACATAATGATGTATTTGATACGTTGCAATCTATAGATGCCAGGAGTTCTACTGGCGAGGATCAATTCGTTTTTTTTTTATGTTTTTTTTCTTGTCTGGTCCAATTATCACTGAGCCATTAACCCATATATTTAAGCTTTCCATTTCAGTGGGCAGACTTCCTAGTGTTTGGAAATCAACTCATGTGATTCCTTTACATAAAGGAGGTGTTAGGGATGATTTAAATAATTGCCATCCAATTTCCAAACTACCTTTCTAAGCGAAAGTCCCAAGTTTTTTTCTTTTCTTTTTTTCTTTGTCAGACCTTCCCTACAGGTCTCTCTCATTTTCCCCTCTGTCCAAGCATCTGCCTGCATTATACACACACACACACAGGGAGAGACAGACAGAGCGGAGCGGAGCGCTAAATCAGCTGAGTTTCAAACACGTTATTGCTAGCTTTCGGAATCCTGTTAACGTAAGCCCACTTTATCGATTATCAGGCTATCTAGTCCATTAGCGTTAATGCAACCCTTATAACAAACGTTGACTATCTCATAACAATCAAATCAATCGCTTGTCTCTCAGCTCTGACAGCAGGTGCTGTTGCCCACAGGTCCGCGGGCCATTATCGTTGATCTGCTGCTGGCAAACTTTGAACTGGCATCAAATATAGCCTATATGACTGAGCGTCAGTGGTGAAGAAAATTGAAATGTAAATTGCAAATCACCCAATTTAAATTTCTGTTTTTTAATGCAGTATGACCAGCTCTCAATGTATGTTTGCTTAACAACAGCAGACCACAGGCTCACCAACAATACAAGGCTTTACTCTTATCGTCCTGGAAGGGTCCCGAATGACAAATCTGAGCATCCAAAGTCAAATACATTTTTATGGCCCCTGGATGTTGGGAAGCCATTCATTTCGAGCCCTGATCTTATTATTAGGAACGGTCATTCTATCAGCAAACATGATTTATTACGTACTGCATAATTTCCACATCAGTGGCTGATGTGACAGTTTGGGGGACTATCTTAATTTAGCAGCAGTAAGGTGTTTGACAATTCTGTTTCATTCTGCCCACTGTATTGAGCCTTTTGTATTTATATTTTACTACAATTCCTAAATAGTGCTTTCTTTCTTTTGGAATTTTGAGCCATCATTATGATGGCATATCAACACAATTACAGTCATAACCTTGAATTGGACTTGCATTGGTCTGGTCTTGGTCTTGACTTGGTCTCGCCTCCCCATTGGTCTTGGTCTTGACTCTGTCTCGGTTTAGGTGGTCTCGACTACAGCACTACTACAAACAAAAAAAGGTTGGATAAAGCAAGAGGTCAAACCAGAGTCAACAGTATGGCTTTTCAACAATGGCGAAGAACTGAGGGAGTAGAGGGGCTTGACAAGAGACGCCATGGTTGCTGTATTTCTGTTGGACATTATCTGGTTTGTTTTGTTTTTGGGGGAATTTGTTATTGTCCTGAACTATGTTGCCAATGTAGCTAGCTACTTATCATGGCAGACCACTGTTTTATTTGATGGCCAATATTCATATATATATATATACATGCGTCTTTCTTTCATATTTTGCTCATTTGTTTTATGTATATGAAGGTGCTCCTCCTTGGCAGAGATACATTAGAAAGAAAATTGCGCATTTTCATCAGCTGCGCCACTACCATACCTCCAGTACTGGTTCTAACAGTCATATGTTAGCCTTCCAATTGAGACCATTTCTGCCATTAGTAAAACATTTTTGAAATCATTTTGTATGGCGGGTCATGATCCGACTGTGTCGGGCGGCCACAGTCGAATATGGGAAACACTGTCCATAACTGCTGCACACAATGCACCAACCAACCCTCTCAAATAATTGCTTTCCACCCATCCACCCATCTTCCCATCAACTGCATAACTCAAGGCTTCTATTTCTATGTAGCAACAGTCCTGTGTTGTGTCCTTGAGAGAATGAAGAACAATTCTATGTCCTGTTAACAGATTCAGATGTTATTCTGTAATTATTGTCATTTTTGCAGAGATGATGACTTCTCAGTAGCTGGAGCTGAGAAGTTGGACAACAGCAGTGCTCAGGAGGCAGCTATTCAGCAATCGGATGCAAGGTATGGTAATTGTAGTGTAAATTTTTTAAAATAAAGTCTTGGTTCCTGTGGTAACTTGCTGTGGCTCTGTGCTATGGCCCCTGAACACTTCAATACCACCGTACCTATATATCATATGCAAAAAACCGGGAACACTATAATATAATTGATTTATTTTAGTCTAGACCACTAATGTGCAATACATTTCACTATTGTATATCTGAACAGGCTGTACACACTGTACATAATCCACTAACTACATGTACATAAGGTAACGTGATAATTATCTCATCACTTCTTGCGCTATTTGTATCCTGTTTACAGCTCACAGGAGTGGTTCAGTCAACTGTATACAGCTTATATTTATAGCATAAATGCCATAGTATATTGTCAATACTGTGAATATTTCTTTCTTTTCTTTTCTTTTGTACATGTGGAATTGCTAGGCCGGAGTCAAATTCCTTGTATGCATACACATACTTGGCCAATAAAGTTGATTCTGGTTACTTAAGCGACATGTGGTGATGTAACATCTCTTCCATTGTTGTTTTTTTCCTCTCTATTTATATGTCCTCACTGGATCTAAACGTTGATGTCATCAGTGCAGATTCATTTAACAACATTCAAAACTCTATGTAAGTTGCTGTGTGGACTGCAGATATGTTTTTACTTTTCTTTTTGGGGAAATTATTATTTATTGTGTGAATAATACTCTGAATACTGCTGAATTTATTATTTCTTCCTAGTATCGACTGGTTGTCATGCTCACCTGTGGTTTGTGCAAACTGGGTTTGATTTCTCGCTGCCCTCAGAATTCACAATACATTTGTAACTGTTTTTCCTCAGGACATGTGGATTGGACTCCTGCACCACATCACAGGGAAACATGCACGGGCCCTTGGTGCCTGTCACCATGGCCCCTTGGTGGAGAGCAGAGAGAAGGAGTTGATCCAGAAGAGTTCCGTGGCACACCAGATACAGAGTTATTCATGATGCACACTGGCCAAAGGATGTCCACAAGTATGCGTTTCAGGTATATAAGCATGTTCAACTTACTGTTTTCCCCTGTGCAAATATTTCACTGTAATTCTGAATTGGTGCTGCTATGCCTTGAATTGTATTACCAGAACAGAAAGCAATTTTATATTGTTTCCACTGTGCTCACTGTGGTCAGCTGCAGAACTGGAGTCCTTCCACAATCACATACTTATGTATGTGAGCAAGCGCTTCAGCTTCTCCCGACCTGTATACTCAGCTCGGACCATGCTGGCCGGCCTGGACTACAATCACCACATCCACAGACCAGCCAAGAGAAAAGCTGATGGCGCAATTCAGTATGTTGTATTATGAGTACTCCTATGCATTTTAGTCAATAAACTTGTGCTGAGTCAAGGCAGATCCAATAGTATGACAAATACAGCTACGTTTTGAACACAGATGAAAATGGGCCCATTATTCCTCTTGTAACCTCTTTCTATGTCAGCTAAAGCCATTCCACACTGCTTTGAGCAATATGACGGGTTTCCTGTTATTTCCAGCATATCGGAGGAGGATTTGAAACCAACTCAGAGAGCTGATCCTGCTATCTGTGAAGTCATCTGTCAGTTGGAAACTGGGAGACCGCTCCTCCAGCTGTAAGGAGAGAACTGTCAGAGCTTCCCATCCTTTTTGCAAGAGATAAATAAACTTGAGCTGCAGAACAAAATTCTCTACAGGAAAAGGTGAGTTGGTAAGGAAACTCACCAATGGCTAGTTCTGCCAGAGGAGTTGAGAGACATAGTAATGCGAAGCCTTCATGACAAAATGTATCATTTGGGTATAGACCGGACCCTTGACCTTACACGAGCCAGATTCTTTTGGCCCAGAATGGCTGCTGACATTGAGAAATAGATTAAGAGTTTGCAGCTGCTGTGTCTGTAGAAAAGCACTGCCAGAGAAGGCAGCGCCTCTAGTTAACATTCAGGTTACCTCTTGAGTTAGTCTGTATAGACTATCTATCGATAGAGCCAGACTGCAGCAATACACAATATATGTCCTTGTGATCACTGACTTCTTTACTAAGTATGCAGTGTCAATCCCTACTCCTAATCAAAAGGCTAGAATAGTAACCAAGTGCCTCTGGGAAAATTGTATAGTTTACTATAGCATCCCTGAAAAATTACATAGTGATCAAGGGCCAGATTTTGAGTCTAAGACGATAAAAGAGCTCTGTGATCTTGCAGGGATCCATAAAGTCCGAACCACACTGTACCATCCAAGGGGAAACCCTGTAGAAAGGTTTAATAGGACACTTCTCAATATGCTTGGTAAACTCAAACCCAAAGACAAAAATCACTGGTGAGTTTTTGTGAAGCCGTTAGTACAGTACATGCATATAACTGTGCGAAACATGAAACAACAAGTTTCATGCTATACGAACTGACGTTTGGGTGGCAACCTTGGTTGCGAATTGATCTTGGCTTCAATGTCCTATTGAACCATAGCCATAAAAAAATCTCACTCCCAGTATGTCCAAGCTCTGAAAACCCATCTTGAAGAGATTTACCAACTAAAAATGCTACCAAAACTGCTGAAAGGAACAAAATCAAGTTTGACAGACATGTTATTGAATACACCTTGGATGTTGGTGATGGTGTACTAGTGAGAAACATACGCCTAAGAGGAAAGACAAGTGGGAAGCAATTGTGCATGTTGTTGTTAATTGGAAAGGAGACCTTCCAGTTGATACAGTTAAGCCAGAAAACAAAGATGGTCCCCGTAGAACCTTGCACAGGGATCTCTTGTTACCATGTGGTTTCTTACCAGAGCTTGAAGAGGAACCTCCTGCTGTGTCAAACAAACCTCAAAGGCCAAGCACACGTCAGCATCCAGACCTTGATCCTGATGAGGAAGAGCCAGAGTTTAACTCTGAAGAAGAATCCGATCTTGAGAACCACAAGGTCCACTCAGGAATATAAAAGGATTTTGCCTCCAAGGGAGCAGTCCCATTCTTCTGTTGAGTAGACCTGTTCAGATATTTCAGTAGTTTCTGACAGCTTTCCAGAGGAATCTGCTGAAACTTTATCTGGAAATGCAACATTACCGGTAAGAGAGTACTCACCTGAAGTGGAACCCATTCCTACAAGCGACAAACCTGAAAAGGAAAACATACCTGAACAAATATCGGACACACCTATGGAAGAAACAGAACCTGAAACAGTTGCAGCCAATGCTGAAGCTTTACCTGAATTTCTGTGAGTACAGAGTACAGAGAGGTGTAGTGAATCTGAATCTGTGGAAAATGGTGAAATCACACATCAAAGTGAAGCAGAAGTTAATGAAGCAGGGAATGACGAAAATGAAAGTGAAACACAGCGTACAGTGAGAAGATCCTCAAGACAAAGAGGACAGTTAAAAAGATTTACATATCCCGAGCTAGGGAACCCTTTAGTGACTATTGTCCAATCCCTATTCCAAAGCTTGAGCACAACTATCACTGATTCACTTGTAGAGCCTAGTTTTACACAGCTACCTGAACCCGAGATAGTGTAACCTATTAATACTATGCAAAGGCACTTGCATAGATTTAAGGGGGGAGGGTGTAACCTAGGTTAATATAACCTTAAAAAATAGAAGTTTAAGTTTGTTAAGTAAGCAAATTAAATAATATGTTAAGTTAGTTAACATTAACAGTCATAATAGTAGTCTACATTGTTAATCTTGCTATTTTACTTTGTGTACTGTTCCTTTAACAAGTGCAGCGGTAACAGCCAATCAGTGTAATGCTAGAAACACACCGGACGTCGAAACTTTTTTCCATTTTTGGAGGATTTTGTGTTCATCTTCTGCCTGTGTTGTTGGATTCGGTGAGTTTTGAACAAGGATTTGGTGAGTTAAAACTATTTTTTCCATGTGTCAATTACCATGCTATTTCCTTGTTTTTCAAGCTCAATGTGCAGCTGAAATTGCCATTAGCTAAGCTAAGACAGTGTGAATACGTTGTATCTTGTGTTTTTGAGAAGCTAGCTACATGCAACAGGCATGGTCAAGTTTAGCCTTGTTAGTAAAGTGAGGTGAACGGCATCGCCATTTTAGG
The DNA here is from genome assembly GCA_900302295.1 of Parasudis fraserbrunneri. Taxonomy (NCBI): domain Eukaryota; kingdom Metazoa; phylum Chordata; class Actinopteri; order Aulopiformes; family Chlorophthalmidae; genus Parasudis; species Parasudis fraserbrunneri. The sequence goes on along the minus strand of OMKL01151448.1, from coordinate 2,824 downwards.
GTGTGTTTCACTTAAGTTAACTATTAATCTGTAGTTAGGTGCTAGTCCTCCTCAAGTACTTCATTTTGTCACAGTTTTGTTACAAAATATGTGAGACTAAAATATTTGCATGTATATTGCACTGTTGTACAACAGGCCAGGTTTTTTAGTTGTGAGGATCGCGTGGTGTTTGCACACCAGAAGCTGGGAAAAGAAGATGACGAGCCACCCATAGGAGAAATGGCATTGGACAGGTGTCTGCTTCTGCAAGACCAACCTGAACTCCAAGGATAAGGACACTGATTCATACACCTGAATCGTGGTAGGACTAAACTTTCAGTATTTTGCTGCAACATGCAGTGGAACTCATTTGGACTTGAAAAGGAATGAAAATTAAACTGACTGCATGTTTTGTTTAGCGCACACAGTTCTTATTAAAACCTCCTTGACAATACACACACACGTTAGCTAACTTAGACCTGTGAAATCCTGTCAGACGCCTGTCACCACTGGTATTGACTGTCAGAGTGAAACACAATGGCAATTGCGTCCCATGGTGGGATACTGCAATTTTCTTTACGTTACATTAATAAAACACACAGTGGAGTCAGACCCTGAACAGCCAGCCTCTGACCTCACGACAGCCGCAGCTGTAACGGGGAATTCAACCCAAGTTAATGAGATAGTTAAAGTTGCTGGTTTTAATGTTAACGTTACCGGTTAACATTAGACTGTTTGATGTTAACGAAATGTTTCTGTTGTTTCCTTGTTTGCTAGCTAATGAGTCAGCAGCCAACATTACCACAATACAACGAGCTAATGATAACGTTAACGTTAGGTAACGTTAACTATGAGGAGTCAAAATTCCGCTCTTGAAAATGTGTTAAAAAATGATATCTGTGCAGCAGATTCAGGTAATTCCCTCTCACAAACTTAAATTGTGGCGTTAATGAGACAATTCTGTCCTGATATAGCCAGACAATGCATCAGATAGTGTTTTTGTAAGCTGAAAGTTCAATTCTACCTAAAGCCATGAAAGATTAGGGCTGTGTGATTGCCCAGTCTAATTTTGTAACAACAGAGCTCTTCTCTCTGTCTCTCCATTTATTTTAATGTCTGGCCTACAGTTAAATGTATTAACTACAGTTAAAAAGTAAGCAAATTAATGTTGAAAGGTCTTTTAGATAATAATTATATATGATATATACTGTATCTTTATTAAATATTAGAATCCCAGTTATAAGCCTATAGGCTAAAACGCCTTATAAAAATTGAACAAAAGAAGACTCGGATACAAAGTCTACTTGTGAAAGGTCCAAGTGTTTTGAGATACTTGCTTACTGAGTTGCAGTTGATAAACAAATGTAAAGTAAAATGGCACTTAGCACTTAATTTATCATTTTGTTAAATTAAATCCAACTCACTGAATTGCATAGCATCATAATTTTGCATCGCATCGAATCGCATCACACCGCGTTGAATCACATTGTGTTGAATCAAATCGTGTTGAATCGCACTGCATCACAATAGGGGGTGAATTGTATCGTATTGCATCGGTAGTTGCTGCATATATATCTTTAATGTATCAGATTGTTGGCAATGCATTGAGATGCGTATCCAATCAGCCTCATACCGGATGCACACCAGATGCACATCCCTACTGGACATGATGTTCAGCGAGTTCAGGTTCAGAATCACCCATTTCCACAGCTTCGCCGCCTCTCTGTGGAGAGAATGTGAGCAAAAGCGCCTTGGCAAATTATGTCTCTGTCGCGGACTTGCTGTCTGTTCTGATAAGGACATCTTTCCCTTTCAATAAAGGGCGGAGTTCCACCAGCCCCAAACTGACAGCTGTCAGCTCCAGGAGGTTAATATTTGGTCTTGACGGCGGCTATGTCCCATCCCACGGCCCGGAAGAGGCAGGTGCCTCCCCAGCCCTCAGAGAAGCTTCTGTGGGTACTGACACAAATGACACGGTCCTTTCCATCCGGCATCCTCTGATAACGGTCAAGTTTTACCAGTATTCTAAGTCTGGTGCCACTGAATGGGAGACGTTCAGTCTCTTCCATCTCTGGTGGGTTATAATTAGTCTCTTAACGTGTGAACCGAGTCTGAAGACGTCTCATAGAGCCTCTACTGCCATAGTGCCCAGAAGGCGAATGACTGTCCCACTATGTCTAGTATCGCCTGCATCACTTCCTGTCTGGGTTCCGTGAGCCTCGCCCTCATGGTACATGAGGTGGTGGACACCCAAGTAATTGACCTGATGGCTCGGGTGCAGGGAGCTTTTCTTCCAGTTTTTAACCAACCCCAACCTGGTCACATGATTCACTAGAATAGCCCGGTGTGCTAGCACCTGCACCTCCGATAACCCCAGTAGTATTCAGTTGTCGAGGTAGAAAATGCTCTGATTCCACGACAACACAGTGGTTTCAGAGTTGTCTCCATCGGCTTGGAAATCACCTTGGGGGCCAGGGAGTCACCAAACAGAACGTTTTGCCTTGGAAGGAGAAGTGCAGATACCCTATTGCTCCGGTATGTAAACCTCGGCTGAAAGGGAGGTAGGGGGCATAGCCCTATCTCTAACATCATATAACATTTTCAATCTTATCTATCTACTATGTATATCCTCAGATATGAACCAAATATCTCTTTTAGATTGTTTGGTGAGATCTATGTTACTCCATACTCTCTTATGTGGATTTTTGTGCTTCAAAACTTTACTATGAATCCTGATCTTAGACATATATTCTTAAAAGGACCAATGTGTATTATTTAGTGGCATCTAGTGGTGAACTTACAGATTGCAACCAACTGCTCTCATTCTTGTTGACTATCGCGGCAT
>OMKL01151446.1:0-10840 GCA_900302295.1 Parasudis fraserbrunneri | reverse complement strand
CTCCGGCGTCGGCACGGTAACCGTGATGGACTGCTTCCTGGGGGTCATGTGCTTCCTGGTGGTGTCGCTGGGCGGCATCATGGTGGGCGCCATCTACGGCATCCTGTCGGCCTTCACCTCGCGCTTCACCTCGCACACGCGCGTCATCGAGCCGCTCTTCGTCTTCGTCTACAGCTACATGGCCTACCTGTCGGCCGAGATGTTCCACCTGTCTGGCATCATGGCGTAAGTATCGGGAGTGAGGCTGACACACGGACACGGCCCAGGGCTGGGTGATCATTTAATATGATAACTTATCTGTCTTTCAGTGGGATCGTATCGTGATGAAATTGTGATATTGAGATATCGTGATACACAGTTCTGTCGTCTGACTTGATCATAACAAGCACATATTGACTAAAATGTCAAAATGTGATCTGAAATATTTATGTGTATTTGTGTATATATATGAGGGAGTGTCATTTGAAAATGCCACATTTGGTTTTACGTCACACTTTACATGACAGTTCAATGAGATTACCGTCAACTGGATTACATAGCCTGTGATTTCACGTACATGAGCAGATATTGTGATATACTGTACGTCGATATCGAGAAAAAGTCCTATGATTATTGTGATATTGATTTCTTCTAGTCGATGGGTCAGAGGCATTTACCTTGTCGTTTTTTGTGTGTGTTCTTGTAAGAATCTGATGCAGATCAAGGCATCTGTGTGTTCAGTAGAAGGCTATCTGGCTGCATGCTAGCCTAGCTGTAGCTTAGCACAATGAATGGATGCGGAGTGGCAGAGGCTAGCCGAGGCATTGACCAACTAACTCCTCTCCCGGAGTTTTAAGCTAGGCTTTGATAGGATCCTTAGTTAGGAAACGTTTTGAATAGAAACGTTTTGAATAGGCCATAAAAAAAGAAAAGATTTTCGATTACTACTTTTACTGTCGACACGGAGAACTTGTCGAAAGTCTGTCGTTTAGTCGACACATTTTAACATCCCTAATTTCTTCCCTTTTCCATATCGCCCACACAGATACATTTATGCATGTACGTACACATGCAGGCTGGTTAAACACACATTTGACTGGTATATATTTCCACTTCTGTGTGAGTACTTCAGGGGGGGAGAGTGGGCATAGACGAAAGTTACACAGACAGAAACAAACGCAGGCAGGAACCGGCTTGTTCAGCTCGAGTACACACTCTCATTTCAATGCCGTTCTGCTCCTGTGTGACTCTACCCCACTTGGTTTTTCATTTTCCTATACCTGTTCCACAGTTAACTGGACCCATGTGATGTAATGCCAGTGTGTTGGTGGTGGTTTATCCATGAACAGATGCACCTGATCCGGTCATACTACCGTACATATTATACTCCGTGTGACCTTTGAAACCTTGCGGGCTTCTACAGGAACACCGGTGACTTATGTATGGCGGCGTGGCTTTACATCTCTAAATTTAAACAAAAGAACTACTGTATGACCATCGCCCCGGCACCTATGAAATATCTTGGCGATGAGAGTGATGCCTGTCTTGGACCTTGTGTTCTGGCCTTGTGCCTTCAGACGGGTTATATAAATATACTGTACCGTGAAATGCTGCAGCCCTGCCAACGGGACCCCATCTCGGCTATTCCCCTGCGGCAGTAAGTCACCTGGACATCCCGAAGGGTTACCCGGGCTCTGTATAACCAGGCGCCTGATGAACGACTGGGCACATGCAGCGCTGCCGCTTGATTTATGGCTCGCTGTCATGCTCTGAGGCTCTCGTTACCAGGCGACCAGAACTCCTCCGGCACATATCATTCCCTTCTCCACTGCCCTTCCCCTCCCCATCAGCTCCTCTCTTCTCCCACGTTTTTAAGGGCCCATGAGTGATGGGAGTGCGCGGACAGGTGCTGCTGATGTATGGAGTCTCCCTGGTGTGTCAGGGCCGTGGAGAGCACAGCTGGGAGGACGGGTCTCTTCCAAGGCTGGCTAGCAGGTGGCGACTGCCTCCCCTGTCATGCCACACATCATAAATGGAAAAAAAAGAGAGAGAGAGAGAAGAGAAATGGCTTACCAACGTCAACTCCCTTTATCACTTCTCCTTCGCCCAGTAATGGCTGAAGGAATATTGCAGCATAGGTGGAATCGTCTGGTATGATTGGCAGCTGCTGCAGTGGCTTACGTAACTCATACAGTCCTTTTTTAACCCCCCACCGTACCATAGGGAACATGGTGTGACACTATGGAATGGAGAAGTGGTCACTAGACGTGGTATGTGGGGTGGGGGTGGGGACATCACATCTCTCCCGGTGTGTTGTTTCCATGTTCAGTATGGAACTCAAGACGAGTAATCTGAGCCCTTGTTAATGTGGTAACCTCTGACATCACTGTTGCCGACACCTTGGACACAGGAGAACTCGTTTTAGTTTTGATTGCTTGTTCCTGGCCTGGAAACAATAATCAATATATCCACAATGTATTCAAATGTATTGAACTTGGAACATCATGACATAAGAAAGAATAGATCTCACATTTTCTCTCCTAACAATAAAAAAAAGTCTTTATGAAAAGGGTTTAGTTACACAGTGTCCCATTTACTGAAACTTACAACATCCACCTCCTCCTCCTCCTCCCTCTCCTCCTTCTCCTTTGCAGGCTGATAGCGTGCGGGGCGGTGATGAGACCCTATGTGGAGGCCAACATATCCCACAAGTCCCACACTACTATCAAGTACTTCCTGAAGATGTGGAGCAGCGTCAGCGAGACGCTCATCTTCATCTTCCTGGGCGTGGCCACGGTGGCCGGGCCACACGAGTGGCACTGGACCTTCGTCACCGTCACCATCATTCTGTGTCTGGTGGCCCGTGTCATAGGTGAGGGCGGCCTGTCTATCTACAGTATATTAAAACTCCATACTTGTTCTCCACCAGGTTTTGATCTAGCGTGGGTCTTCACCGGATTTAAACCATTTCCCGTTTTTCATGGTCAGGCAGTCATTACGGACGAATAATTCGGTGTTTGCAGGAGTGCCCGGTTACTAAGCACAAAAACCTGAACTCCGTTACAATCTCCTGCAAAAGCAGGCATTAGTGTTAGGCTAATGCTTAATCAAGTAAAGATATTTGCTGTTGAATCATCAGCTGTACCCTAAGCCTTTTAAACAGTATCAAGTTAAAATGTAGGCTCATGTGCAAATCATTTTCAAACATACAATGAATTTTAGTCTATCGTTATCGTTTCTCCTGAAGATAAGAACACATCTGTCATGAGCATTGAGGAGACAAGTGTGCATTCTATTCACAATCACGCTCGCTGCAGAACACATGCTCGTTATGTTGCTCGTAGGAATGTAGGTCTTTGCTGGGACAGTGTGGGTCAGGCTACCGTTGGTCATTTTTATTCCCATGTTCAAGTTCTGGTTTGCTGGGATCTCGTCGTGTGCATATTTCTCCATCTCAGTCGTTATCAGGAACATTGGTTAAGGTTTCTTCTCAGAGTAAACTGTCCATTGCTGCTGCCCTGTCTGTGCCTTATTGGAGTCGAGGGGGCTCGAGTCTATTTTGTGTTCTCAACTATCAAATCGGACTCTTTTTATTTTTAAAGTACAGAGGAACCTGGTTGATCCAAACCTCAGTATTCCACACTGATAAAATGGGTAGGGGAAGTAATCAAGTATTTATCGGTCACAGGAGTCTTCAATAATGTTGAATGATGATATTCTCTGAGTCTGATGTAACGATAGCTTTGTTGAGAGTTGACCTAGTGGAGCACTGTGTCGGCTCCTTCGAAATGGGACATCATTAGCAAAGATAGTGTTAACTACAGTAGAATGTTAGCTTGGTGTGTAGACGGTACTTCAAACTTGTTGCTTCGGATGGTGGAAAGACCATAACGTGCATACAACTTGATTTAATCCAAAGGTTCAGAAACTTTTTCGAATGAAATCTGCTGTTCAGAAGCCATGGGGATATCTGCTCACTCATCATTCTCCGGGTTTACATGTCAGAGGGATCAGGAAGGTAAACACCAAGCACTCACTGCCACGGGAGGCAGTTAGGGTCCAAAGTGGTAATGAATGAACGATATAGCGCTTTTCTAGATACTCAAAGCGCTGCCTCCTTTACCACCACTGTGAAGCACCCACCCTTGGGCTACGCAGGCTTAATGGCTGCCATTTTACTGGCACCAGGCACACATCACACTACACAATGGCTGAAAGGCTCAGGAGACAAGGATTTATATCAGTCAATTAAGGGGGGAGGGATGATTAGGTGGCCTTGATGTCAGAGACCTAATTGGGAATTTGGCCAGGAACGTCGGGGAACCCCCTACTCTTTGCGAAAGGCGCCCTGGGTTCTGTAAGGACCGAATTCAGTCGGGACCTCAGTTTAACATCTCATCCAAATGGCACAGAGTACAAATATAATTTTTCCCCAGCATCTAAATAACATGTCATACCGCTAAATCCATACAAAGACAAAACCCATTTTCCTTAATATGTCCCTTTTAACGCTGTATGTCAAACACTGAGCTAAAGGACGCTGAGTCGTAGTCTACTACAGTATATTGACTTGGCGTGGTACCTAAAAAGATCATTATTGTTCTGACAGAAGGAAGGGGAACTCGTTGGCCTGCACCGACCTTATCATCACATTTCATCACACAGTGACTGTGTGTAAGAGGAAGTGCCATGGAGGGTTTCCAACATGGCACTCGCACCGTTTGGTCATGCTAGATTTGGCGGAGAGTTTACAGAGACGGAATTAGAATGAAAGTAAAAGTGACAGCAGTTGTGTAAGGGGAAAAGGAAGAAGAAGAAGAAGACGAACCTGACCCTAGCTGTGTTGTCGCAGACTAAACTCTTCTCAGCAGTTTCTTTCCTAAATGATGATAATGATCATCACATGATTAAACGCAGATGATCACAAGTTCACTCATGGTGTTTTTAGTCATATACACCCATGATATCAAATCTTGTGACGGAGAGAAATCTTCCGCTTAATGATGTGTGGGTTTCTGGTCACGTCCACATCCACACTCTCACGCTCAAGTCCAATCCCACACACACCACAGCACAATATCAGCTTTACCTTCAGCGATTCGCTAATACCACCCACATCCCAGACTGGCACACCGACATACACACTGGCTGAATAATGGATTGAATTCATAACGATAATGCAATATGAAAGACCACAATATCTATACCGCAGAGCCTGCGGTGTTTTTAAATCATTCTCATAATACCTCACACACAGTCAGTGTGTGAAGTAGGGAGACGTGCGAAGTAATGGTAGACTGACCTTCCTCAACCTCACAAATAGGGATTTCCTGAGCCAGTCTGAAAGATTGGTAGCTGAGCCCATCAAGGCATAATGGGTATTGGCTGTATTAGCTGTATTAAGCCCATTTAGTTTCCTATCCTTTTTTGTTCAAAATTAAATGAAAACCATGAAGGGAAAGCTGTGATTCATGTAATTGTTTTTTCTTAATGCAGAGCTATTCAGTTGTCAGCCATATCTGACCTACATTGGATTGTTTTAACTAACTTTAATGTACTTGGAAGTTGTGCGCCTGTATTATGTAAAACACAATTATTGGATTTGGACTCTATTCTATGACTCCGATGGGGATCGGGACATCCCTACCCACAACTCATAGTGAGATTTATGATCGTTGGGAAGGCTAATGGCAGCTAATTCCCACAATCTGCCATTGTTGACAACATCAAAAGGTAATGTGGACTGTTAGCAATGTTAGAAACCACATCAAAAGTAGGGCTGTCCTTGATCAAAAGGTAATGTACTGTAAGACCAAAAGATTATACTGCAAGTCAGATCACAGCTGAAATATCTGTAAAGGATAATGTACTGTAAGACCAAAAGATTATACCGCAAGTCAGATCACAGCTGAAATATCTGTAAAGGATAATGTACTGTAAGACCAAAAGATTATACCGCAAGTCAGATCACAGCTGAAATATCTGTAAAGGATAATAATAATAATAATTTTTCCGTTGTGTGCAGCCCTAACACACACACACACACACACACACATGCACACACACGCACGTGCTCGGACAAACACAGTTGCTCATTTTGGACGTATACCTCTCCCTAGGTGTGGTGGGTCTGACTTGCATCATCAACAAGTTCCGCATCGTCAAGCTGACCACCAAGGACCAGTTCATCATCGCCTACGGTGGCCTGCGTGGAGCCATCGCCTTCTCCCTGGGCTACCTGCTGGATGAGGTCCACTTCCCCAAGAGAACCATGTTCCTCACCGCCATCATCACCGTCATCTTCTTCACCGTTTTCGTACAGGTATGGGCGGGGGGGACGAGGGACAAGGATGAGTCTGTTGTGGTCTTCGCATGGCAATCTGTAATGTCTACTATGGATGTGTGAAAAAAAAATCTAATTTTATGTGTCTTAGAAATCCTTGTCAACTGAAACCCTATTGGCGTTGGACTAGTATTACTCGTATTACCCCCAACCTCCGTAATTTCCAGATGTGCATTCACACAGGGTATGTTTTTATTGAGGTGTCCCAAGTTTACTGTGGGTGAATGAACATTATTGTATCCTCAAACTAATTTATAACAATGCCAAATGCATTGTCTGATGCAAAAATGGTTTCCAGTTACAGTATGTGCACCTACTATGGATGTAAATACATTTCTCACAAAGCAACTGTAAGCCTATCAGTCTCCACGCTGAGGTGCAGCAGCTTGATTTGAAGTTCCCACTGAAAATGCATTTAAAACCTTCCTGCATTGATTACACTACTGCCAAAAATGACGACCCCAACTTACTGAGTGGCCGATTCACAGTGGACTAATATTATCAGATGGCCGCTGTGTTTGCCGAATTATACAGTAATAGGTAATTAGCGCTGGAACTTTTACTTTACAAATTACGGACATGGCAGATTCACACAGGATTAAGATCAGACAGAAAAGTGCACCCAGTACAGTGCAAATCTCCGCCTAGCTAACACAGTCGTGCCTGGCCAACTCAGGAGCCACATTACAAAATCGCCCCTGACTAGTCCTCAATCACACCAACATCAGGCTACTAATAGGCAATTTACAAGCTATGAAAAAGCATGATCATGTACTGCGTGTTGTACCAGTAGGCTACTGAAATGTATAACCATTACCATGGCACCCTTAACTATTGATACATATGGCAAAATCACAACCAGTGTATAGTTATTGCAATTCAAATGCCTCATGTGTCCCTTTAGGAGCCTAGGCTACAGGCAGCCCATCTGCACAAAGTCCATTGATATGGTAAAGTCCATATCCATAGAAATCGAATAATATAGTAGGCTACAGAGCCTGATCACCACAAAGTCCATAACTGCAGCTAGATTCCCTCTCCCCCAGATGGGAGAACAGGAGGGAGAGAGAGAGAGAGGTGGGCGGGGATAGAGAGACATATACAGAGGGAGAGAGATATGTTGTCTGGCCTGACGGGCACACAGTGACCATCTCCATTGTCTTTTGAACCTGCAAACCTGGTTGGACCACATCTGAGACAACCACCTTTCACAACCTGGCCAGATCTGGCCAAAGCCGGCTGGGGCTGTTGCATCATATGTGTACCACAGTTGGTGGTGTGAATTTTGACAGGTTGTCCTGTAACCACGGAGAGTTTACAAGAAATGCAATGGAGACCCAAACCCAACCATACCATACCATGCTAGAGCATGGCTAGCCCCAGCCAGGCTGAACATAGCTAATGGAGACAAGACATTAGTTCTCCAGGTGGGAGAACACAACAGTGAGAGAGAGAGAGAGAGAGAGACACACACATACACAAAGTTTTAGGCTTAATCAATAAACTGAATGCGGGTGGGTTTACCACCGGTGCCGGATAGTAGCCTATCACATTGTTGGGAGACACAAAGGGAAAATCAAAAACCAGGATTTTGCGGCATGAATCTGTAGGCCTATACATTTTTTTTTTTTTTATACATCAATCCAAAATGTTTGTATTACTCATACATTTATTTAAGCATTTTTGGATGACGTTTCATATCTCTCATCCTCCGTCAGGTGAGCAAACTGGCCAGCATCATCTTGACTTGATATTTAAAAAATCTCTTTCACGAAGCATTATTGAACAAAAGCTGACCTATTTAACAAATTATAACTACTTAATAATTGTTTCATACAGGCTAAAACACTGTGAGAAGCACACATAAATGTACGTTACATGCACGGATCTCAGTGGGAGAAAATTTAATATTTAACGTGCAAACATGCACTGTACATGCAACTCAAGAGATTCACCGGGGAAAATGTTTTTCATGTTTTAAACAGGTGCCAGAGACAGAGAGGCTCTGAACAGCGAATCTGCTGTATGATATTGCCCTCTTGTGTTCAAAAGGTGTATTCATTATATATTAGCTGGGGATCCTAAACGGAGGCGAACCCGAGAAGATTACCTGCATACACACAGACAGACACACACACACACACACACACGCAACCGATAACATGATCTCTTGTCGCGGCGGAGATAATTATTCCAAATTACTAGAGGTCCCCAGGTAATACTAGTTCCGTGCGAATAGGGCCTAAGTTACCCATCGAAAAACCTCCTCTCAATAAGAAATGGTTTGTCCCAAAATCATATGACTTGCCCCAGATGATGTGCTTTCCTCTTGGACAGAACACTGAGAGGACTGTAAGGCGTCTTTGGCCCATAGGCTGATTCTTTCTCTCTTTTCCTTTTTGTTAAAAAGTAGTGTCAGAGTAGAGGGTGGATTAATTGCATGTCAGCAGTTTCATTCCAGTATCATGATCAAATTATATTTAATAACATTCTAATAAATGTTTTGTGTCATAATTAGAAAATGTCATTAAAAAAGGCTCTAGGCCTCAATTTTGATTATAGCCTCAAAACAGCGAAATGTCAACTATAATACCATCAGCTATGTTACCCTGTAAAGGTAAGTTAGTTGGCTATGGGTAACACAGTTGATGCTTATCACACTCAGTTGGAAATGCAAAATCACCCGCAACCATAGACTCACTCGACTGTTTCCCTTTTGGAGGCTGGAGTATGCAGCCCTGTACCTAACATGTGTTAGTCATTTTCCAGTACAGACATACGAATGCAAGTACGACCTCAAGTTGAACCCGGATTTGCCTGATCGTTTACATACATGCATCACAGACAATTTCACATAGAGACATCCTTAGTTGCTGTTGGCACCTTGTAGCTCCTCCCAGAGGTCAACATCTCAAACTATGGAAACGAGACAGCGAGAGTGTCATCATCAAAGATACTCACGGCTTTCTTTCTACTGAGTGTATACAGGTCTCTCGACTGATCCTGTGGTTTTCAGAGTACTCTGGTGGATGGATTACCATACCAAGAGATGCTATGCTGTAATACATTACACACTGTCGGGTATTTATAGAGAGTTGGACTGCTGCCCTTTGCCTCTTAGTCATGTTTGCTTTAGTATAGCTGTAGCAGAAGCCAAACTATGGAGTATAGATACATCAGCCCCCATGCTATTACAGTACATTAATGTTATTTTACATCAGTCATAAGCTACCACACAGCTCATGCTAAGTCAAATACCGTACCTGAAATGAGTCCAAGTCCTCAGGGAAGAAATGCATCGCTGCAGTACGTTCTCCTGGGTTAATCCAGTGGGAAATATGTATTTAGAACACCATCTGAATTCACAAGGAGTTAAATGGTCTCGTCCAACCTGTTTCAGGCCAGGTGCTGGCTAAAGGAAGATCTGAAGAACACATGGCATAAAAGATACCAATGCTATACTGTGGCAATGTTGATTTGTACTTTATTGCCATTGTCTGGTGATGTACACTTCAAAAAAATGATGGTGTACTCTGCACATGATGACTTGAAAATGGAACGTTTCACTGCATTCATGTTTTGTTTGTTTTTTAAAAGCTTTAAGTTTTCAAGTCGTGGTGTGCAGAACATTATTCTTTTGAAGCGTCTTGAGGTGCTAGCTAGATCCTCCACACCAAGGACTGTATTTATGTGTAGTGTGGTGTAGAGTTGAGCAAATTTTCTTTTTGGTTCATATAGTCTCATTGACTGACGAAGACCTCGTTGGTCGAATTGTTGCCTTGGTTCCTCAGGCACCATTTGAATTCTTGCTCCCTATTGCCCAGTATAAAATCAATGTTTTCCACTTTAATGTTAGTGCCACTGACATCTCAAGACATTCTGTCGTCTCGAGTGGTCAGTTATTTCCATGGTCTGTTTGAACCAAACAGGCCAGTGTGCTGGCAGGTCAAAATGTCACCTCAGCCATCGCTTTGAAATCCACTGGCAGACAGATTTACACACAGGTGGACACAATGAATTCAGAATGTGACACATGAACATAGACACACACACACACACACACACACACACACACACACACACACACACACCCAACTCTTTTCCCACACACCCAACTCTTTCCCCACACACGCCACTTAAGCACGCTTGAAAGTGTGCAAAGTACATTTCTGCAAGAAGAGTGGCACTGACTCATACACGAGAATCACACACCACAGTAGCCGACAGAAAACTGTCTTTTGTCCATTTGAAGCAGAGCCACTCCCTGTGCAGCTTCTCTCCCCGTCCTGCTGAACCAAAGGGTCTTCTGGTGAACCAAAGGGTTTTCTGGTGAACCAAAGGGTCTTCTGCGATGCATCATCTGGGACCAGCCCTGAAAGGGCCGGGAGCTAAAATAAAAACCCATCAAATGCGTTCCCTCTCGTTTAAAGCCAGGGCAGAGGCATGTTTTATTCATGCCACTAGATCGAGCACTGGCTGCCCCTGCCGAAGATGGGCTCAGTTGAGGAGGCAAAGGCT
>OMKL01151439.1:0-15271 GCA_900302295.1 Parasudis fraserbrunneri | reverse complement strand
AATGTGAGTGCACACACACACACACACACACACACACACACACACACACACACACAATGAATCCTAATGTATCCAAACATATTTGCCTTGCACAAAGATTAAATGAAAAAGTGTAGTAAAGCAAATGGGAGATGGTTAGATATTTTGATAACCATACATTAACTAGTATATGCTACAGAAGAAGAAAAAAACATTCTGGGAATGTGTGAAGAGAGTCCCTTTGGAAAGGCTGCAGGTCATTTGCGTCCATGTAGGTCAATAGGACACACTGAATGGCATGTATAGTGTGGAAGAGTGATTAAGTGATTATAGGCTAGTTATACGTTAGAGGTGCTGTCCTTTTATGAAGCAATAATGATGATTTACTGGAACCACTCGACCAGTATTCTCCAACCAGTAGTTCGTGAGCTAGGGGCTCTTGGCCTGCATTTGAGGAGCTCTCCAGGCATTGTCTGAATATTTTCACAAGTCACAAGGTAGGAATCAATCGGTGGTACAGGCTGTAATGTGTCTATTTTTCACACTCAAAATGTCGAATGGTTACGCCAACTGTTATGCCTATATTGCTCTGATTGGTAATACCTTTGTTCTTGAGACCACTTATACCTACAAAAAAAACGATCTCTCATGAACTTACATTTTTTCAAAAGTAGCTCTCGTAAATAAGCAGGTTGGAGACCCCTGCGCTAGACGGAGACCGGCAGATTGGGACGACTGAGAAAGACATCAGTAAATGATGTTAACATGATGCCTCCAGCCGTGGCAAGTAGAGCTGGCTCCAGACAGTTACAAAAAAAAAAAAAAAAAAAAATTCTCAGAGGATGACACCCGACAATAACAGTTCAAGGTTGTTTTATAGGTTTTTGGTCAAACACAGTCAGAGTTGTGAGATTATTGTGTTTAGACTGCTGACACGAGGCAAATTGTTTAGAGACGCCAAGTACATGTAATCGCCTGGTGTGAATAGGCTTTTTTTTTTTTCTCCACGTATGGGCATTACACCAAGACACAGGAACACGGTTAAGTGTATTTATTAGGAAGACAAGAGGCAGAGAATTAGAGTTAAGGTTAGGAAGAGGTTTATAAAGAACTTTTAGTGTGTGAAAATAACGAGTTATGGCTTTTCAGCTTGGTCAAAAATGGACAACCCCCTTTCTAAAATGAAAACAGACAAGGAAGAAAACCTCTTTGATGGAAGTTATTATTATTATTATGCAATTAACATGATACAAATGCCAAAGAAGTATATGCAGACACATGTATGACAATATTTGATGAGAGATACACAATATCATAATACCACCAAACAAAAAAACAAGATGAAAAACAAGGTTCCATCTATTTAACATTGTGACCTCCATAAATATGCTACAAACTATACTAAATGCTGAATCTCACATGGATTGTGTGGAAAACTTAATACCATTGTATTGTGCAAGTGAAACAAACTACGACAGCTCCACCAGTAGGGGTATCTGCTACAGATAGACCAATAACATAGAAATTAAAGGGATAGTTCTGATTTTTGGAACCCTAGCCCTATACGTACCTATGATGTTGACTGGTAGTCCTTTCTCAGCACAAGCCATTGTCCCTCATTTTCGCTAGGGTCAAGCTCCTGTCCAAGTTAGTTTCATTCTTAGGAGCTTGACCCCATTGACTTTGTGGCTAACTAGCCAGAGCAAGAATGAGGAACAGCGTGGATTGTGCTGAGAAAGGACTCTTACCGATCAACATTATTGGTAAGTAGCAAATAGGGCCAGGGTTCCAAAAATCAGAGCTATCCCTTTAATGAAAAAAGGGGGGAAAACAGGCCACATGCCTGTTCACACGAGTTCTCGACAACGAAGAGCAATTACCAGACCCTCCTTTGTCTCAGAATACAGATGGATTTGTGCAATGTTCTAAGCAACAAAACATTGGACTTGTTCACCTTAAGTCTCTGTCCCCTGGTCGCACTGGCATCTGTCATGATGTGGCAGAGAAACCCATCGGTAGTCCGTAACGTTCATAAATTTGAGCCAGTAAGACAGCTTGCATTCCATTGGTTAAACCAAGAGTAAAAAGAAGAAGAAAAAAAAACATACACCATCTGATAAATACTTTCAAAAAGCCCTTTTAAAAAGATTCAAAGCAGAAGAAGCTGACATATTTCAAAAAATTTATATAGCACAAGCATCATGATCTAGAGGTTTTACCTGAATTAGTTTTGTTGAATAAAAATGCGATTCATTAGCTTTGAAAAAAAGGTGACAATAAAAGTAATTTTTTAAATTTTAATTCTTAAATAAAAATTACCATTCAAACTTTCGCTGATTGCTTTAGATCAGAATAATTTGATTGACCTTATATTTTCTGAGAATAATTCTAGAAAATCAACACAATGTTTAGGTTGGTCATCTGGACGGATGAGATGTGGGGTGGGGGGAAGCAAAGTTCACTATATAATTAAATATATATATTTATTTATATATTTTATTTTTCCCTTGATGCATGTGGTCTGATCATTTTGGCATTTTCACGAGCACTGTAAGCATCACTGTAACATCCTTTTAGAATCCTGTGGTCCCGCAGCTCATTGGGTAGAACATGGCACAAACATTGCCGGTGTCAGGGGTTCGAGTCCCACAGTGGCCACCCATGCAAAAAAAAATAAGATCTATGCACTCATGGTAATGTAAGGCGCTTACCAAATGTTGTTAGAATCTTTCCATTTGAACATCTTCCACCGGTGAAAGGTGAAAGGTAAGCCATGCATCACGACTTGTGAGGACAGGCATAACAAAAATTAAGTCAACTTCACTGCTTGCTCAGCCTTTTGCGACGTAAACTGTCTCACAATGAGTACCTCAGACGAGGAACCCTGTAACTCATGTTTTAACTTTTCACAGGAACAATGTTTTCAAATGTTATCTAAAGATGGTGAGTTAGAATGTTGTGTTCGTTCATAGTTAAAGACAGTAGAGGCCGAGTACTTTCTTGTGATATACTGTACCACATTCACACTCCCAAGGGATTTGGATTGACTTCAAAAAATTTAAAAACAAAGAGTTACGTGGTTCTTCGGGGCAAGGGTTCTATAGACACGTCAGCTGTGTGCCTTCATCCCTATGGATCTGAACATGTCTTTTCAGGTCCTCTTTCCGTATGAAACTTTTGCAACAGACACCGCAGCAATGCGACCGTTCACCTTCGTGCACGCCCATGTGTTTGGTCAACGAGCCGCTCGCGCTGAACCGCTTGCCGCAGACGTTGCACAGGTACGGCTTCTCGCCCGTGTGACTCCTCATGTGAATCTTCAGCGCTCCGCTCTTGTAGAACTTTTTGCCGCAGAGGTCGCAGCTGTGCGTCGACTCTCCGGTGTGGATCATCGTGTGTGTTTTCAGGGTTCCCCTCTGCCTAAACCCTTTACCACAGACGCTGCAGAGGAACGGTTTCTCCCCCGTGTGGATCCTCATATGTGCCATCATGTACTCCTTAAAGCTGAATCCTTGGCCACAGACGCTGCAGACGTACGGTTTCTCCCCCGTGTGGGCTTTCATGTGTCCCATCAGGTTTCCGTTTTGAGCGAACGCTTTGCCGCAGACCGTGCAGACGTACGGCTTCTCTCCCGTGTGGGTCCGCATGTGCATTTCCAGCTGTCGGTGGCCGTCGAAATGTTTTCCGCAAACTTCGCAATCGTTTGTTCTGACGTAAGTTTGCAAGTGAAGCCTCAGGCTTTCTTCCGATTCAAAACGTTTCCCACAAACGCCACAAAGATCGGTATCCTTCTCGTCTTCTTGTACGTGCTTCAAGAAAGAGGCCCGATAGCAGAAAGACTTCCCGCACACTTTACAGCAGTACTTCAGAAGAGATGCCTCCTCGCAGTTCTTGTTCTTGGATCTGTCTTTGTTATGAGCCCGAACTTTCTTTTTTGACTTCGGCCTTTTCGCGCTTAAACGAGTCGCTTTCGCTCGATCTCTCTCGCTGCTGCTGTCTTCGTTCTCCGACCCTTCGCTCTCCCTCCAGTCCTCGTCGCTCTCTCCGTCTTCGCTCTCGTCCACGGAACAGTCCGGCCCGTCTTCTCTCTCATCCGCGAGGGTCTGCGAATTCATTTCCGCTTCTCCGTCGACATTTTCCTCGCAGGCGACGTCCCTGCAGCTGTTCTCCTCGTTGTGCGTTTGTAAATGTCGCGTTAAACTCTCGTCCGACTCCAGATGTTTTCCGCAGACCCCACAGAGGTCTGTAATCTGCTCATGCTTCAGCACGTGTTTCAGGAAAGAACGTTTATAGCGGAAAGACTTCCCACACACTCTGCAACAACTCCGCTTCAGGCTATGGCTTTCGTTTTTGACACCGGTTGCTTCCCTCTTATTCTGTTGCGTATTCTTCACAGGGGGATGCTTGACGCGGAAAGGCCTTCCGCACGTTTCACAACAACCGGCCTGACGTTGTCTCCGTCTATCAGATGTCTTTTTTTTCTTCGATTTCAGTGGCTGCGGCGTCCCGTCCTTCTCCGCATCGCTGTCCTGCTCCTCGCTCTCTCCTTCATCACCGTCCGAGGACAGAACTTGATGCTCGCCGGTCAGTTCTGAAGCCCCACAGTGCCCTCCTTCAGGCTGCGTTCCCATCTCTCTCGTTGACGTGCCCTTTCCCGCTCTCTGGATTTGGCGGTGAAGTGTGGGCTTAGTCTGGTCGAATATGAACTCGGTGGTGCCAGCCTCTTTCCCTGCCTCTTTAACCTGCAGGGGCTCTGAGGCTTTCTGGCCCAGACTGGGGATCCTCTTCTGCTCAGGGTGCCAGCCCTCCTCTTCAGTGTCAGATCCAGTGGCACGCGGTTTGTCTGGGGGGGAAGAAAATAAATTACGCTAGTTTGCAACAAACGGGGAAGTTAGCGCTAAAGAAAATAGCCTAAGAGGATCCCGTTATATTTATATGCAGGTGCCGTACACCACCTTGAGGCAAAAGTCGGTGATACTGTTTAAAGCAATTTTGCTCACAAGCACCGAAGCGGTTTAAAAGTTCTTACACCAGCCTCATCAGATATACTGAAGAAAGTTAATTATCCCTTTAAAGTGTCCTGGAAAATAAACCATGAATCATTTGATTTACAAACCTGCTCTGTGTAAATCTTTCTCCGGATTTAGAGCAATATCCAGCAATTTGCGTTGGCGGTCAATCTCCTGGTGTGAACGGGAAACTTCTGCCTCATATTCACCCATCATAATTTCTACAATTCTGAATATCTCCTCAGCGGCCACAGTTAGTCGCTGGTCAACAAGAGCTCTCCGCTGTTCAGAAGGCATATCTAGAAAAATAGAACAACATTTTACATGCAAGCAAAATGAAAAGAACATATCATGTGATGTTCACATATTTAGAAAATAGCCTTGGCTATTCCATATCCTTATACATTTATTTGTGAGTAAACAAGGCTTACGTAAAATATTTTTCACAACCGTCCCAAACTACAGTTTTATTTGTCCCATACTGAAGAGAAACTGTCCCAAATCCAAAACAAGTGTGAATCCGCAATAGCTTCGACCACGTATGCGCATGCATTCGCGCACAGACATTTCGGCCTCCTAAGCTGAAAACTGTGGCCACTAGTGGGTGAGGACACTTTTGTGGACCGAGCGAGCGAGCGAGCTGTAGAGCTGCTGGTCGTAGCTAAAGATTTGGTTGTATCTGATCTACCCACCGGAACCATCCTTAAAGGACCATACCGGTGTTAATATGTATTGATTTCCCTTAACTAGTCACCTCACATATATCACATTACCTCTAACCGTTTTCAGAAGCAAAGCTCACTGTATAAGACACGTTTTTACCGACTTTTGAGAAGTTTAACGAATTTTTTCATTGTTCTCTAGTCGCGCTGACAAAGACGTCCGAGTTAGTTTCAATTCATTTTCCGTAGTTTTTATTTTAAGCGTTGCTATGAACTCTGCGGGGAATGTAGCGTAGAATACGGAAGTACATGCATTCAAACTAAAATAAAATAAAATAAAAACTACAGAAAATCAATTGAAACTAACTTGGACGTCTTTACCAGAGCAACTAGTCAGCGTTGCTTCTGAAAATGGTTAGAGGTAATGTGATATATGTGGGGTGACTAGTTAAGGGAAATCAACGCATATTAACACCGGTATGGTCCTGTAATGGGGAATGTCACCCATTTTAACAATTCACGTGTTCTTCCTGTGCCCCAGGACAGTTCAGTCAGTATTTGTGAACACGCACAACTCTCTCCATGAGCTAGAAATCAGAGAGAGAACCCTCCAATCGGTGACGTAGTCTTACTGGCATGTAAAATGTGGGGCTGCACCATAGACAACGACTGGGTCTTTGTCTTTGTGAGGCCATAAAATGTTTGTGTGCACTCTTACACCCAAATGAGGTTTATACTCTGGCATTGCTAGAAGGTCTGAACCACAATTATAACCTCAAACATTTTATGGCCTCATAAAGTCAGAGCCATCACTAATTGGAGGGCTCTCTCTCTCCGACTTCTAGCTTTAAGCGAGAGTGGTGTGTGTTTGCAAATATTGACTGAACTGCCCTGGGGCACAGGAAGGACATAATTCTTAAATGCATGGGGGAATGCCACCCATTTTAAGAATGTTCTTCCTGTGCCCCAGGACAGCTGAATCAGTATTTGTGAACACACACCACTCTCTCCTATAGCTAGAAATCAGAGAGAACCCTCTCTGAAACCTCCAAACTGGGATGTACATCTGGGGCTGCTCCATAGACAATGAATGACTGCTTTATGAGGCCATACAATGTTTGTGTGAACTCCAAATTAGGTTTTATATTCTAGCAATTCTAGAAGGTCTGAAGAACCAGAATAAAACCTCATTTGGATGTAAGAGTTCACACAAACATTTTTCTTAGGCCTAATTGCATTAAAGCAATGCTACAAACATTTTGTGGAAATTGCCCTCATACATTAGGAAAGGCCCTCTCTATTAATTCAAGTTCTGTACAGTCCTATTTGGTTCAACATGGTACTTGGTCCCAAAGCTTTTCAGTGTTACTTCCACAGTATTTGAATCGACTGCTCCTTTCTTCTCCTACCTCACTAACTTTACTCATCTCCTGACTCCTATGGGTAGGAAATTAAAGGGATAGTTCTGATTTTTGGAACCCCAGCCCTATTTCCTACTTACCGATGTTGATATTGGTCGGTAGTTTCCTTTCTCAGCACAACCCATGCTGTTCCTCATATTAGCTCCTGTTACTTAGCCAAAAATCAATGCAAAGTCAATGGGGTCAAGCTCCTGTCTGTACAAGTTGACTAGCAAGAGCTAGTATGAGGAACAGCATGGATTGTGCCGAGAAAGGACTCTCACTGATCACCATCACTGGTAAGTATGAAATAGGGCTAGGGTTAAAAAATCAGAACTATCCCTTTAACATCAGCCACCTGTCAAATTATGGTAAACTGTAATGTGGCTGGTAAGTTCTCTGCTCAACTAGACACTTCGGCAGGTAACCAGATTCATTTTGACCGGTAGAATAACGGAAGGTATCTCGACGGCTGTTTGAGATACCTCACGCCAAGAGACACAACAGCGTGCCGGTGTCACGAGCACCGAGGTTTCCGGACAACATCGTTTCCCAGACAACCGCTCCCTGCATTGGCCGTAGGTGTCGCGGCCTTCTTAAGATTCCAGCGCTCGTCCCCGCGTCGTTCACGTTCACGTACGCTCGTTCACGAGGTAGCCTCCTCTTCGCTGAGAAATTGATCCGTGAGCATGCCGAAGAAAGTGTGACATTTACTTTAGTTCGTTATTCTGTAAGATTAGGTGCCGTAGCGTCCATACTGTATAAAAAAAAAAACGTAAAAAAAAAACTCCTTTCACTCGTTGCTTGCGTTTATCATGTCCTGTCATGCAAACAAGGAAACGTATCATCTGATTTAAAATGTTGCTTTTGCCTTGGCAGGATCAATGCCAAATTAACTGACAACTCATCTACCAAGTTCGCTGGACTCAATCAAGCACGCATCATTTTATGAATGAGGGTTAATTTTTCTGTGATTATCAAGGCTACTAATTTTAAATGTCATGCTGTATGTACAAGAATACTAGCTCATAGTCTGGTTAACTTGTGATCATGTAAAGTGATAGCATTGGGCTTATTATGTTGTTATACTGATTAAGTAGTAAACGTTTCTGCCATGTCACCTTCTGCATTATCATGTTGTCAGATAGTTTCGGGATTCATATACGCTAATGCTTCTATCTTTTCTGACTTTTCTTGACAAAATGTTGAGGCCTATATTTCCCTAAACCTATAGGACTAGCAGACATACTTACTCAAAAACATGTTGATATATTTTCTCAAAAAATCTGTTGGTTGCACCATGACAGATTAACACACACTCACTTAATTTACAGCTCTATCCCCGTTGATAATAAACTATATGTTGAAAACTGACAACATCTGAAGATATAGGCTACAACAACAAATTATTCTACTGGGTGATACATTAAATGTTATCATAAAATACTAGGGTACATTTTATCTCTATATTATTAAAGAAGTTGTGAGTGAGTGCATAAATGAGCATTTCAAATAAACTCATATCAAATTCAAATGGCTTTATTGGCATGACAACTACATATTGCCAAATCGAGTGTTTAAACATTGAGAAGCTTAACATTAATTAGAAAACATACTACAGCAAATAGAAGAAAATACAGTTGTTTTTTCAGTTTTTAAAGCCGATAGTTAATATATGCACAAAAAAACACTGTCATCAAATATAACAGCAACAACGTGTGTCAGGTGACTGTCACTCACTGTCCCTCAGTTTATGGCAGGCAGCAACATAGACTGCTGCTCACAGCTCTTTGAGTCCTCCCCGAGTAGGACTGGTAGGTTTTCTTCATCTAATAGGTTAAGAAAACCTTTTGTTACTAATTCTAATTTTATAAAATGTGCTTATATTTTTCACATTTGGTGAGGAAGATGTTTCAGGCTCAGTGAGGGTGCAATGACAGCACAGCCTTTACTCTGCGGGGAGCCAGGTTTTCCTGTGTCTACCCTTTGCAATAGCAAGGCTGTGCTCACTCAGTCTGTACTTTGTCAAGGTTCTTTTTAGTTGTTGATCAGTCACCATGCTCAAATAATCTGCTATGGTGCACTGTCGATTTAGTGCCAGACAGCACTGCATTTTGCTCTGTGCTTTTGTTTGTTTGCCAATAGGTGATGTTGTTTTGTTTTAACTGTGTTGTTTGAGTGTGATTGGTGATGTGTTCTGTTCCTGAGGTGTATTAATAGAGCAGGTTTGTGGACTCTGCCTCAGGACCAGCTGGGTAAGGGGGTTCCTATTACTTCTCAGCTCTTGGCACTGCAGGGTTTATCATTATGAAACTCAGTATGCCCCTATAAAGGATAGCTGCGTGGCCACTAGCCTGTATTGTCAAATCTTAATCATGTATGAGTTCCATTGAGTTACCTAGGCTAATAGACAGCTCAGGTGAGTCTACTATCAAATGTCTCCTTGTAAATGTTAATTCTAATACACATAGCAATAATAAAGATTTCAATCTATTTATAGTATCTCTACTGCCTCCTGTCTTGTGTGTTGTTTTTTCATTTAATGCAATAGTCATTTGTTACCAGGTAGTCCATGTTATTCATCAAAATATGCCATAGATCATGGACTTTGTCCATCTGTCCTTATTTTTTTTTTTATGACGTAACCATTCTAAACAATTACGTGACCTATTCGTATTACTACTATGTATGAGTAACATTTTAAGAAATTAAAATTGAAAAAAAAAGAAGCTAGATAAAAGGGTCATGCGCAATTAGGTTTCATTTTCTGTGTAAAACCGTCACATTATCGAACAAATTTGTTTTGTCTCAGTCTGGAACAATACAGGTGGACAGCCCGGGTCCCTTTTGGTGCACGAGCGTGAATTGCCACTGGCGTTAAGTCAAGGAATTGGGGAAACGAGATTGTCCAGGAAACGTCGGTGCTCGTGACACCGGCTTGCTAGCGAAATGGCGTAAGAACAGGCTATATCCCATGCCATGGCCAGTGGTTGTAAAATGTAGTCTTCTGCCCTAATCTCCAATCATGAGGTAACGTGTGAAGGGGCTGTTTTGGTATGCTACTTGAAACTTTGATTCCCCCACTATTAGCTAGTTAGTGAAAGAAGTAACGTTATTTACCACCAGGCTGCTAACGCGTTAGCGCATCCAGCTAATAGCAGATGTTCTTGCAACGTTAGCGAGGTAACATTAGCTTTACGTTAGCTATAAGCTTTGAAAATGATATCCAACACAGATCAGGCCGCAACATCCCACGTTAATGTTATGATTTTGAGAATACAGACCTGCAGTGTGTAACGCTAGCATCTTTCTCTCTGCTAACGCGATCGTCCTGTCAACAACACCGAAGATCTCCTCTGCTGCAGCAGCAAGTCTTTCGGCGACAAGCGCCCTCAACATCTGCATTTTGGACATGGTTATATACACGAGGCGATGGTCTTCCTCTCTCGACTTTCGGCGTATTTCCTTAACTATAACATGTTAAAATGGGACACAGCAAACCCCGCAGAGATTAGCAACATTGCGTGGCAAATGGCTATTCCTTTCGGGATTCCCTGAAAACTTGTTATTTCACCCGGATGGGCGTGGTTTTGCAGGACGTAGCAGTGCACGCTTCGGCGAGCTTAGTTGCCGTCTGCGTCTCAGCAGCTCGTGCTGTGAGTGCACGTGCATACGTTTTCCACGATGTTATTTAGAATGTTTTGACAAACACTAATATATAAAAAATTATGAGACCCAAGGAGTTGAAACATGCGCTGCCTCTGGTGATTGCACCAACTGAAATGTAGTTTGGTGAGGTTCCCAACCCTTTCCATGAACCCTCAAATAGAACAGACACCTTTTGGTGTGAAACACCGCTATGTCCGCCTGAGAGGAGGTATCCTACCCCTGGCAATGGAAGTAGGCAAGTGAGGAAAAGGTAGAGCGTATTTGATCTGTGACCGAGGAACTAATGAAAATAAATTGCACTTAGTTTTATTGCAGGCTGCTTTATATGATGATCTGCGTGCACTTTTGTAAAAATACAGAACAAAAATTTAATTACTTTGGTTTGATGAAAATTGTAAGTTGGACTGAGTGGCTAAACGAAATTTGGCAAACTAGACAGAATAATACACGCATACAATATATCAGTTTATTTAATTCATGTAAAGTATGAAGGCATACCGAATATACTATTCATATTTTCCTATAATTTGTATATTTGGTCTCACACCTGTACCTGGAAATTGATAGCCTGCCTTGTAAGTCCGTTTGGGAAGATACTACATTGTTATGTCCCCCCATCTGAGTAGATTTTTGTTGTCGGACATAATTTAGTCCATATAACGTTCATCAACAGTCAGGTAAATGTCATTTGAAAATCTGCAGGGAAGTCTAGTCGCTATTGCAGCTGTGCCAGCAGTAACGTTACAAGGAGCACAAATCAAAGTGTATCTTCGTAAATCGATAATCACAAAAGAAAATGTTGAAGACGTCTGTTTGAAGTTACAATTAGGCGTGAGGTCTCATGTAGATTTAACCTTGGGGTCAAATATTAGGGTAATAACAAACTTTTTAGGTTATGGTTTTTGCTAGCGCATCCAAAAAATGACAAGACGACCCAATGTGAGCCGACAAGAACGCGCATCAGGAACACAACGCTCTGTGTGACGCAGAACGTAAGGCACCGCCCCCGGGTGAAATAACAAGTTTGAGTCCCATTCCAAGCAGTACTTCCGGGGTTGCTTGCTTGGTTTCGTTTGAGGGTGTACTGACTTCTGGGGATGAACAGAGACGGACACTGGCTGGGGTAAGCCAGATGTTTTCGAGAAGTAACGTTATACAGGTGGAGTGAAATGTCTTTGGACGAACACAGATGTTTCTCCTGATTCCACATTTATTTCGCATTTACATGTAACGTTAGTGAACGTTTGCTTGATAAGCTATGTGTTTGAAAGGCCGAGTTTAGAATTTGGTTTCATTTTTGATTTGGCTATTATTGGGGATAAAAACAACAGCGCGTATTCGAATTATTCATCTCTTTCTTAGCTAGTCTAGCTGTAATTGCGCTCTAATGTTACTAGCCTCCTCGACTCTACTCAATAATAGAAAAAAGTAACTTTTTACTGAATTGAAACATCGAAGTTGGGAGGAGTTGGACTGGGGATTCCCGTCTCGAGCTCGTGGAGCAACGGAGGGGAGAATGGACATCAAACAATCTCTTCACAAGGCAGTTTGTGAGGGCGACAGGAACATGTTAAGGTCCCTGATCCACAAGGGCTACAGGCTGGACATCACCGATGATAGTAATGGCTGGAACCCCCTCCATGCAGCGGCTGCAGGTGGCAACATAGGATGTGTACGAGAGCTGCTTTCCTCAGCTGGTAGGATCTGACCATCTTCACTCAGCACTGCGTTCAGTATTTGAAGTCTATGCTAATTATCTGACACCAACATAGTAAGCTAAACCGTTGGGATTTCTACATCCCTAGTTATGCTACTTACATGAGTCTGGGTGCAACACAGATCATACCGTTAATCATAAAAAGCTCTTTCAGTTATCCCGTCTCACTTGTGAGTTTGAGATATAATTTTTTTTAGAACTAAACATTCTAATGATGATCTAACAATGTCTGCCACTGGTAGTTGACATATGTGGTGTTCCAGAATTCCATGATTGAATTCCGAGAAAAGATTTTTAAAAAAGAAGAAGAAAAACACGTTCAACTGAAAGGGTTCAATACAGTCACCTTTACACTAGGGAGCAACAGGCATCTGACGACCTATACCTGCCGACTGTCTTCACTTTTTATATTACTTATTTATATACCTGCACATAACTGTATTATAGCATGTACATCACAGCTGTATATATATGCCATCTATATTTATATTCACTGTATACTTATTTACTTATTTACTATTTACCTACTTACCTACTTATTACTTATTTAAGGACGACAGAACTGAGTAGAAAGCTTTAAAGGAACACTCCAACATTTTGGGAAATACACTTATTTGCCATCTTCCCTAGAGTCAGAAGAGAAGATTGATTTCAATTTCATCTCTTTGTATCAGTTTTGGAGTTGGAAGTTTTATTCACTTTTGACAGAGCTTGGCTAGCTGCTCCCTACCACTTCCAGTCCTTATGCTAAGCTAGGCTAGCATGCACCTGGACCTCTCTCTGGCGCTATGGACACACAGAGATGAAACTGATACAAATATTCTTGTCTGACACTGGGGGTGATGGAAAATAAGTGTATTTCCAAAAATGTCAGAGTGTTCTTTTAAGCAACTCTCTGTTCTAACAGAGAAAACTGCTGCAGAATCACCCCTGGGTAGGCTAAATACAGGGTAAAACTAAGGCAGTGGTTGTCCTGTTCTTCGGTTCCATTTAGACTCTCTGTTTCTGTCTCTTTCGCTTTCTGTCTGTCTCACCGCAGCATCAGGTTTCTACAGCAGCCTGGGGAACTACGTGGACATGCAGGATAATGACGGGGACACCGCGCTGTGCCTGGCCGCCGGTAGGAGCCACCACGACACTGTCAGACTCCTGCTGAATGCCGGTGCCAACGTCAACCATCAAAACACCAAAGGATATATCCCCCTCTTCAGCGGTAACACACAGGCCCACGTTGCACACTAGAGATGGGTCCCGTTTTGTAAAACACCCGGATTCGGACTGAGGTCCGCCCTCTCTCTTCTTCATCTCCCCTCAACCTCGACCTCAACCACAGTCTTTCAGTATTAAGTTATTTATGATTTGGTTTAGTGACAACATTGCTGAAATAATTTGTTGTTACCGCATTAAGTGCAATAAAAGCAATACACATTGTTTACCCAATACATTTTATTTCTTCCCCAAATAATTACCTAAAAAAGATTTGAAAGGATTCGGATTCAATAAGCAGATTCGATATTGGATTCAGATTCGATAAAATGCTTTCAAATCCCAACCCTAGTGCACATACAAAGAGTTGTCTTCAGCTGTGTGAATGTTATTTTGAGTCTTAAAGTACATTCAAAACAATGCAATGCAAGGCAAAATGTAGAGGTGACTCAAATGCATACAAAGTCAATGGAAAGACGCAAACGGAGCGACACAGATGCAGTTTTGCTCTTGGCAGCGTAAACGGTGTTCGCTTAAAGGTGGGGAAGACAATTTTGGAGAAATGACCCAAGAGTGAGCTTACTTTTCAAGTCAGGCACTATGTGCTGTGCACGCACAACAAAGGTTTTCTGTAGACTCCCAGAGCCGAGTGGAAGTGCTTCTGGGGTTTGAGGGTATCAACATGATGTTATTTATCAGGTGTCACTATGAATGAATAGACCTTTTTCACAGCAGACATTTTGACGTGTCACAGATGGGTAAACACAGCTGTAACTAATAACATTGAATTGAATTGATCATTGCATTTATACAGCGCTTTTCTACAAACTCAAAGCGCTGCCTCCTTCACCACCACTGTGTAGCACCCAACCTTGGGCTACGCAGGCTCAACAACTGCCATTTTACTGGCATCAGTCAGTTTGATAAGTCGACCAAGACTTTGTTAGTCCACAAATTGTTTATATATATGTATATGTATATGTATGTATGTATGTATGTATGTTTATATTATATTATATTTTTTTCCTATGCTGAATGAGCTGAATGAATGTGCACACGAACACATCTCTGCTAAGTGTTATATTTAAAGAGTTCACCCAGTTCTTAAATCAACTAATCGATTAGACTGGTCGATCCTATTAGTCAGCTAAGAATGTATTTATCTGTGGACAGCCCTAGTCATTATAACAAACTTATATAATGTACGGTGGTTAAAACGTGGCTATGATTCCTCTTAATGTCTCCTGGGAAACCTCCAGGTCTGAGATGAAAGGAAGAACATTCACAGCAACACTGTGAATCACTGAATTCTCTTTTGAATGGTGTCTTATGTTTGTTGCTGTGTTCCTGACTAAAATGTAAATGAATACGTTTGCATATTTTTTCTCCGTTAATCTGCTTCAGAAGCATTATGCCGTTTGCTGCCGGTACGGCACAGCGACTCGAGCGGGGGGTGAGAGAGAGAGTGAGGCGGCACTCTGTGTGTGTGTGTGTGTGTGTGTGTGTGTGTGTGTGTGTGTGTGTGTGTGTGTGTGTGTGTGGGTGTGTGTGTGTGTGTGTGTGTGTGTGTGTGTGTGTTTGTGTTTGTGTGTGTGTGTGTGTGGGCACATTTATGTGAAAAATCAGGAC